>JAANSN010003878.1:0-16897 GCA_036850665.1 Dicranocentrus wangi | reverse complement strand
ATAATGCATATTGTTTGAGGAAATGGTGGATGGTGAGAAATATGACGATTCACACGAGCAAATATGCTACCTCACTACCTCTACGTTATTCAAGTTCAAGTTTTCCGCAGTAAACCCTCTACCAGGTAATTAATTATTACGATAATACTTATTTCAATGTACCATCTTTTAATTACATAACTAACGTGTGTGTGAAACAAAGTAGATTACATTCCAGCATTCGAATGAGTGATTTATGGACGGATTCACAAGAACCATAATCTCGAATATTTTGGAGGCTTACAAACTTAAAAAGTGTTCGCACCACGGGCCACGGAAGAGTCTGCTATTAATTAATTATCCAAACTCTACCTCCTGCCATCCGTGCAAACTTTAGAGCATTGGAGACAAACTCATTGTTCCAAATTATTTTAATTTGTCTCCCTCCACTTTGTCGCAAACTATCCACCTATATAGCAAAATCAGCAAAAGGACCATTTTCTCTTCCATCATTCATCACATCATCATCACCACCATTCCAATTTCCATCTGGAAACGACAATTTCCTCTCATCCTATCCCTCGTCTCCTCTACCAAACCCATTTTGCGAAACAAATTGCAAACTCACCAGTAGTAGCATATTATCCCCCACCAAGATGTATAATAAAAATGGGATTCATATATAAATAACTTTCTCAGTTACTCAATTTTCTCGGGATGGATGCGAGAAGAGCCCTATTAATGGTGATCACGATCATGGACCCCCTTGTCCAGACTTTGAGTGGCCCTCACAGGGAACGACTCTCGCATTTATCATTTTCCCAAAACTAAACACTCGACCACCCACCGTGAGAATTCTATTCGAAAAGGACACATGCCTGGACACAAGATGGCTTCATGACAGTTTTCGGAATGAAAAACGATTATTATTCATTGGTGGGATGAGTAGTGATCTTCAGTGCGGTGACTGGCTACTGTTTACACCCACAATCTAGGTGGCACTTGAGAACGAACGAGACGAACCAACGAACCCAAAACCATTTTTATCCCATCAAACATTTGCCTTACAATTTCCGATTTTGACGGGTGCTTCTGAGGCTCACTCTGCTCCTCCGTCCTTCTCAAATTGGGGTATGCATGGCGGATGAGAGGTGGTGGTGAATATGCCCCAGTGAAATATGAAAATACCAAGGAATTCCTTTATCCCCCTTCCAATTCCCTCTCTGCCAAGCAGAGCCAAGGAATTTCCGGGAAAAGTGATTTTGCAAAGTGTAAACTCTGCTGAGGCATTCGTGGAGGAGAGAAGAGAGAGAAAACATTAAACCAATCTTGCTACCCATTCACGTTCTAGCAGACATTCCATGCATAACATGATTTTCGATTTCCCAAAGAAAAACTAGAGAAAAAGTTCTTAGGACGAATCGAATGGTCTACTAACACCACCACCACCTTCACCTGTATTTATATTCTTTTAGTACCCATATCCCAATTTGGGTAACAGCTTCAGCAGCCCCAGCGTCAATAGCTTTTGTCTAGCTTAACTTTTCCCTTTTATCTATAATATTTTGGAAAAAGAGTTGAGGGAAGTGGATCGATTTTCCGTCCGTGAACTGGGCTTCGCTTCACTTTACTTCAGTAGTTGTGTGTGTGTGTGTTGATAATTCAAAAAAGCTCTCTTTAGACTCGGATATATATACTACATAACAAGATGATGATGATGATGATGTGTGTTATGCCCCCACTTTCAAGAAGTAGTTGATACACCAAACGTCTTTTTTTGTACTGGGACGAACGTGCCCAGTTTACCCAAGTTCATTGCAATTCCAATACGAAACGAACGAAAAAAGGAATAATTCAGTTTCTTTCAGATTTGGTCACATCCATTCTTTCATCTTTTTTTCCTTCTGAATTTCATTTTCTCCTTTTACTCTCCATGTGCCAATATTTATCTGGGGAAGTAATAAATCATCCTTGGCTTTCAAGCTCTAGCTAGGTATATTGATATGCATGTAAAAACGCCAGGAAAAGAAGCTTTCCCATGATTTAGACCGGGGCGGGCTCGCTCGCTCTTCCTCTACCACGCCACGGCAAGATTTTACCTTAAACAAAAAATCTCCAATCTCCCTCTCTCTCTTCTTGAACAAAAAGGTAAGTCAAAAAGACGGAAAGGAGGACAAGAAGAATTTTTTTCTCTTCTTCCCCTCTAATTGCTCCCATTTCCTGGGAAAAACTCAACTACAATTAGGTATAAATCAATGGGAAAGTTAATCGGATCCTTAGCGTGTTCCCGCACGTTCCACCAATATATTAAGGTATTTTTTCTTTAGTTTTTAAGCTTTTTTCCCAGAAAATTGTGATCCACTGAGAAAAATGCCCTGTCGCCATTATGACTACGCCCACTTTTCACTTTCATGCTGACTTTCAACTTTGTCTCGCGGACCGACAAAAAGACCAAAAGCTATAGCTAGGTTTATGTAAATCCAGTTAAATTCCATCCCCTTCTCTCAATATGTCAAGAAAAATTTTGTAGTTGATGTGTGAATTCGCTTGCTGGTATGTACATACCATACATCCACAACTACTCACGATCAGTCCTTCTGGTGTAATTCCAGCTAACTTCCGACATTTTCGAAGAAGGAGCTAGAGCACAAAAAAATTGTACAAGAAACCGGGACTCACTCTCTCTTGTCTTGGCCTTTTGTTGGCGCTACTATACTATATACTACGCTATGAGCTTGGCTTTTTCGGAATATTTCAAGATTTTATACGAGCATGTCAGCAATCATGATGGTGATCGTGTTTCCTTCTCGTGGTCTTGTTCTTGTTTCTTGATCTTTTCTCTTGCTCCGCGAAATTCGCCTAATATTCGTAATGGAATGTATTTCTACACGCACTCCCCCCAATACAGCGCCTTGGTTGCAATCTTTAGTATGCAAATGGGCAACAGGCGGAAATCTTTGCCAATATTTTCTTGTCCGTCTTACTTTATTTCTGTGTCTGTCTTGTCTTCTCTCAAGCTGAAAGAGGACATATATAGCGCGCGGGGCAAACGTGCGGGTGGAGTAAATGGTCATATATATATAGGTATATTTTATAGCCTTTTTAAACTTTCCATTTATGTATGTAATTTCCCGTAACAAGATTCCCAAAAAATGGGCCCAACAGGGAAGTTTAAAAAGAGGAATTGTGTGAAAGTGAGTCATTTTGCAAAAAGTCGGGGAAGAAGCAGAACTCTTTTTTCCAGGATGACATAAACCTCCCTGCTCCGCCTTTAACCGAAATGATAGTTTGCTTTTTGAACGAAACGTGATTCTGGCTTCGGGAAAAAAAGCTTGAACAGAATTCCATATTCTTGGAAGGTGCGGGGCTCTCAGGAAATATATATTTTTGTGGGCTACGTTCCCCACTTTCGAAGCAAATATGACCAGGCCTCGAGAGCGGGCGGAGGATAGAAGAAGTAGTGTTTCCTTTTTGGTGACCAAAGAGCATCCAGTCTTTTCCCTTTTTCATCCTTTTACAACTCATTGGGATTTCTTTTAAGTGGCAACCCCACTATTTCCACCTGCGACACTACTTTCTCATTGTTTATGAGCCACAGTTCTAGACTCCAGATTCTTTATCTGCGACGACAAGAGCAGCTGGGTCTAAAGGTGGTGGTGGTGGTGGTGGTGGTAGTGGCACGGCACACCTTCCGAAAATGTATCCGCTTTTTTCCCCTCTAAAAGCCCCCATTAAACAAACTCCACTTAACCTTACCCCGTTTACCTTAATGGGGAACACCTCCACATTTTTTTTTCAAACCACTTCACTCCACAAAAAACAAGCACTCCACCCGGTACCTTAACATTTTTAATGTTGCATGTCATTAAAAACTCCGCACCACTTGGCAGTCTCCAGAAGAAAAAAAGGGGAACAGAGAGCAGCAGCATAATAATATAGCATCTACCGTAATGCCGTAAACGAGTTGGTGAGTGCACTTCAGATATTGTTGTCATTATGAGCTCCGAAGGTAGGTAAAAGTGTTTTCCCCCAAATATATGCCGTGTTTCTGAGGTTATCCCTACTGAAATTGGGTCACATTTATATTCCCTACCAGCAGCCATCGTTTCGGTTGTATTTTCCTTGGAAAATCTAAGGCTCCCTGGAGCCCTCCTGCCCTCCCTCCCTCTCCTTCGACTTTCTACTTACAAACTTATGGCACTTTTGAGGTTTCGTGAAAGCATTTATGTGAAAAGGAGCAAAAGCAAAGCAAAGCCTTTCTGCATTCCATTTAGCTCAATTATATTCTGCCTTTTTTAAAGTGGAAGTGCGTTGTTCAATGTTGCTCGCCCTGTACAACACATATCGCATACTATATCGGCTAGGAGTTTTGAGCAGGGAAACTTAACAATTCATCGTTTTAATCACATGAGCTTGTTTTCTTCCGTGAGTAGTATTATTCACTGAAGCCGGAGCGATTCCAAAAACAGGGAAACATTATCCACTAAATAATAGAGACAATTGGAAGGAGAGGAAATGGTTGTCTGTTGTTTTCCACTTTTCAACTCGAGCAAAATTCCCAGGGCACATATGGTTGACCTAAAGAACCTGAAGCCAGAAAGGGGAAACTTTTCGTCAATGGGATGGAATGCTCCATCCATGCTGCTCCGGGACTCAGAGAGAATCCAAGCTGAGTATCAAAATAATATCAGGAGGTAGGTATCCAAGCCCCATTATATACAGACCACACAACCCCTCTCCATCCAACATTCTCGGGTTGAAATCTGCATCCTTTTGACTATAATATCGTGTAAATAATCAGATTTCATAATTTCCCAGTGTCCACCCGGCACCCGGGAACTGTCTTGAACTAAACGAACCTCTTCACTGGGAAAACGGACTTGGACTAAGCATCCTCCTCGTGTAATTTCGATCTCATTCATTAAATTCCGCGAAACGGGAAAACATACGGAACACGGATATAATTCTTGGTTAAAGCGAACATAACTCTCGCGAGTTTCCAAAGTTTCCTACCACAGTTTTCCTCCGGGTGGAACGAAAACTACAACCATCATGTACAAGAAATTAACTTCCAAAGAGTTGATGCATTCCTGAAAGGATGAAATTTCGAAAGTGGCCCCTTTTCCCTTTTCAAGAAAATAAGCATGTACTCAAACCAAAAGCAAGCCCTTGAGATCAATATCGTTCGTACATGAGACCAGAGACCAGGAAATGCAAAGTGTGCGTCGTAGTAGGTTGCAAATTAAATGCGAGATGGTAAGTAGTTGTGGAATGGCGTGATGCCATTTAGAAATTACGAAAGCACAATTCCGTTAGGTGAAGGCAGTAGGTAACACGCGACGACTATAACAGTCTCTGAATAAGTGACATAAGCAAAAGAAACATTTGATGAAGCTGATTGATTGAGAGAGTCAATTTTATTGGGTTGTGGAAGATGCTGAGTTGGCATTGGTTAAGCAAGACAGTTCAAACTTACGGAGGATACGTACCATGGAAGCTAACAAAAGAGGCACCTAAACAAAACTTAAAGGACGGAAACTTAAATGAATATTACAGAAATGCTTGTACGGCCTTGTGGTCCTTCGAAAACATGGACACGGCGCGGGAGACATTAGGACCAAGGATTAGGCAATTAAGTTATTTTTTTACATACATTGATAAGTATGACCACAAGATAGACAACAAGGAACAAAACCTACTAGGTAAAAAGTACAGTGTGCCTGAAATGTACAACTAAAGAGGCACAAAATCTTAGGCTCATGCAAAACTTCACAGGCTTAACACTAGCAACATTTTGATAATCCTTAGTATACTAACACTGAATTTTTGTTTCACATTATTACAAATCAGAGCGAAACATTTCCTCCGTAACCAACCCTTCCCGTATCTTTTAAGGTGAAGAAGGAGAAAAAATTCTTAACTCGACATCGACAACATCTCCAAGTTTGGCTCGTCATCCACCCGATCATACCTTTTTTTAATGCAAGCATCGCCCCCGGCACATATTTTTACGGGAAAGAGGAAACGACGAATGCAATCCCAAACTGATCCTTTTTTACTGGCGAGATGAGATTGTATAACGAATTGTCTAGACGATTTCACTTTTACTTTCTTGCACAAGCAACCCACCCAACCAGCCCCGTTTTTGCATACGCCCAGAAGGGAAAAAAGTTGGCTGAGGATGTAAGTATGTAACGCATTGTAATGCTGATGATAAGTCGTAAAAATAAAGAAAGTTGGCTGCAACTCTGGTGTTTTTTCCATGCCCATCCATGTTCACTACTACTCCGCTCCGTGGTAGCTCAAAAAAGTGCGGTGGTGGTGGTGATAGTGGTGAAAATCCAAAGAGTGCTTGCTGCCCGGCGTATATTGTATAACCCCATTTCTCCCATAAAAGCAGAGTGGAAGCCCAACTCCAACCTCAGTTTTCTCCTAGCTCTCGTCCACCCAGCAAGCCTCTATAATCGACACACGACACAATTTATTAAGGAAGAAGAAAGCCGACATTCTCAGCCAGCTTTTTCATTTTCCTGCCAATTCTTGTTGTTTTTTCTTCATGTAAAAAAAAACCCGCAAGGAGAAAATGTGAGAAGCGAGATTTTTTTCCAGGAAAATTCACACGGCAAAAAATTTTCCAATTTGTATTCCACCGGAAAACACACCCCAGACCCCACTCCGGTGTATATTAAGCAATTACCCGTGTTGATCGGTGGAGAAGAAAACAAACAGATTGTCACCAATGATAGTCGTGTCTCCTTGTCGTCGTATTATACACAACAGGACAACAGGACATAAAAGTTCATCTCACCGAGACTGACATGGTTATGGAGTGAAAAGTGGGTGAAATGGGGACCACCCCGGAACAACAAGACTTATTTTTTTCCATTGACTCTCACAACAACTTCGTCTTGTGTGTATAACATCATCAACCAACGCTCGCTGGAACCTCCCGTGACAGTCAATATAAAAGTGTGTGTGCAGCAGTAGTATAATACTACTATATATTTCTTCCTCTTATAGATATCGCACCGTAGTAGCAGAAATCAACATTTCTTTCGCCAATTTTCTCCTCTGGGAAAGGGAGTAGTAACTGTTGGAGGAAACAATGTGTGGAGGACGATCATGATAAAAATTTATGTTGTTTAGTGATTTCCACAAGGCGATAAAAATGGAAAGTGTGGAAAGCGGCGGACTAGTAGTAGTAGCCTCTCCCCCGTTCCTTTAAACCGACTGGGACCGTGTCCTTTATTCTCTTTCGACTTCTTTGGGTGCATATGCAGGCAGGCAGGGAGGGAGAAAAAAACTCGTTCTTTGTGTTAAATCGATACAATATATTTTCTCATGCCGAGAGAGGTTCCCCAGCTACTACTACTACTACTACAACTACTACTCCTCCAAGCCTTGTCTCCAGTCTGATACTCTAATAATGACGACAATAATAATAAGAGTAATGCCTGTAATAATGATGTCGCATCTAAACTAGCAATCCGACCGAACCAAGACACCCAAAGATTTTGGCAGTGAGAAAAGTCTGAGTATATCCACCAGCTGGAACACCCTCTCTCTCTCTCTCTCTGCTTATGAGAGGAGGAGGCTGCACATTCCATTGTTGTTTTTCATCTTTTCTCCCTCGTTGATATAATCTATATATCTGCGCGCTGGGTCGGGTGGGCTCTCTGAAATATATACTACAATTCCCCTTGTAAACTACTCAAGTCACTCAGACCAAAAAAAAGTGGGGCAGGGAAGGACACAAAAAGAAGAAGAAGAAGAAGATATTTTGTGAAAACAGGCAACAGCAGCAGCAGCAGCAGACTCCACTTTCATTTATTTTCCTTTCCCGTCCCCCTTCATAAAATATTCTGAGAGGAGATAAACTACATTTCATAACCTTTCTCCCGTTCGTTCTCCTTCCCCACAAACGTGTTCCGGGACCGTGTGGAAAAAAGACTCGAAAAGAGAGAAAAAAATTCCAGAATCCCGTGGAAGAGCAGCAGCAGTACACAGTTTTTTTGAACACGGACAAAGACGGCGGAGCGAGAGGGGCAGGTTGTTTTGTGTGTTTGTGTGTCAACTTGCACTAGTTGTGATGCCGTGTTTTTCATTTTTTCTGAGTGTTATCCTCTCAGCTCTCGTCTTCCTCTCTTGCATCACATCCGCTGTAAATCCAGGTATGTAACTCCAGAGCCCGGAATATGAATAACTTGAAAAAGATAATGTGGAAATTGGGCGAGAGTGCTAAAGTATTAAAAAAATGTAGAGAGGGGGATCCTTTGTCATGTTTCTGTCTTACCTCTCATGGAAAATTCACTGGGTATTTTTTTAAGTCTAGATAGAATATATACTACTATCTCCATAAGGTGCACTTTGTTTATTGACCATCTTGTGCATTTTCGCGGAACACTGCTGGCTCAACATCCCAAGCTTCCTTCTCAAGCATATCTTTACAAAAAAAAATCTCTGGCTGGACTATCCCTGTTTATCCATCATTTTCTCCAGATGATGATGGCCCCGATGCAAACTAAATGCCTACCTTTACTGGATGGAAAATGGGTAAAATATGGGAAACTAGTTTTTCCTGGCAACTGGCTCGAATAGTTTATGTGCAAGGGAAAGCATTCAATTTCCTCTCGGCACTGAGTGCATTTTTTNTTTATGTGCAAGGGAAAGCATTCAATTTCCTCTCGGCACTGAGTGCATTTTTTCTGGATATGCTGACGAGCTGGCGAGATATCACTGGCTTAAAAAGCAGAGAATGTTTTAAAAGCGGAGCGGGGAATGGATCCCATGAAAATATTTTTCCTAGCCATTTACATCCACTTAAAAAAAACCAGCCCACTTTTTCGGGATTAAACTAGAGGCTCATTGAGATATATGTATGCAGCTGGGGTACTCCATCAATACATTTTCTTCGGAGTGCATTACGCTCAACAACGGCAGAGGCAGAGTAGTAGTAGAATTGAAAAATGCAATTTTGCCACTTTAGTGCCAACAACCTCTTTAGATCTACTCCTTCAATCACGTTACAATATACCTAAATCCATAGGTGTTTTAAAATCCAAGACGAAATAGATTGCGACATTAGTCGTCACGTCAGCCCCTTGAAAATGAGTTTTTAGTGGGGTGACGTGAAAGGTGATTGGAATGAATTGAGGTCAAGTTCCTCCAGCCAAAATACGTAGTACGTACCATATTTTATGCCATATTATGGAACAAATCAAATTAAACGAAATTCCACAAACGGGGAAAATTCAAAGAGCATAAAGCATAATAATAATACATATAGCATGCAAGAGCAGAAGAGACTAGCTCAACACATTTTTTTGGTTAGCCAATTCATTTCATACATGTGCCATTCATTATTCACCGTGTGTCAACACTGTAGGCTCTCTGGTGTACTCCAGCATTTTCATCATCCCTTTCAATCCCGCAAAAATGCCGCTGTCTGCCACTACCACGACTATAAATACCGGGTGAAATACCTTTGCTGGTGGAAATGCAAGTAAATTAAATGCAGAGTGGTGCCTGCTGTCTAACCTTCTTTTTTTGTTGGCAGGTTTACGTTTGTAGCAAGGATTTTCGATGGGAGCGGTTGGGAGTAAATATACGCAAAAGTAGCAAGAGTGATGAAATCAATTTTAGGCATTTTATTTAAACTGTCTGACAATGAGTGGGGGGAATGCACGTCTGCTGCTGTGATGACGGGGGGACGGGATGAATGAGTGATGTCCTCGAGGAGGATCTTCTTCAAACCCAACATTCCACTTTACCACATGACGCCCGTGTGTATCTATCTAGCAAAATTCGAGTTTAATTTTATGCATTTGAACTCAACCCAGAAAAACCTCAAATGTCAAGTAGGAAATCACGTGAGAACCACCATAAAAAAGGATGGGATGCAAAACATGCTCACCTTTCCTCTACTCGCTCCCGTGAAACCATAGTCTTGGTATGAATATATAAATGGCTATGGCCACAATCAAATTAAAGTTTGGTTGGTTACAATATGACATCTTCTAACCGGCCGGGATTGCATGGATTCCACTTTTTTCTCTCCAAAAATAGACTTTGGCAAGTGATCCACTTACTATTTAATGAGGCATGGGAGGGCAGTTGATAAAATAACTTCAGGGGAGCCCTTAAGATCTCACACAACACTCTCCGCTATATTACTCGAACGCTCCGTTGCGTTATTTTTTCTTCATCGGAGCCAGGTCAGAATGGCGAGCGATTTGAATAATTTATCTGGAAAAATGGCAGTTCAAAAGTGTACATATACATACATAATTTCCTAGTCTTATCAAGAGAGAAAAAACACGAAAAATGCGCCCAAGGACAAGCAAAAAATTTTGGTAGAGAGAGTCTGCAAACAAATTCTTCCTCCGCTACACTACCATTTCAGTCTAATGCATAATTTAGGTTAGAGTCCACAATATAATATATTTTTGGGGATGATGTCCATGAGTTTTTGAGTGAAAAATGCTGGAAAGGGTGAAGGACAATTTGACCATAAAAAAGTTGTAGTTGATAGCAGCGAGTGGCGCTATGTCTTATAGTCTCTCAAATTTTCATGTTTCTCCATCGCTTTATTTTTTTCCCTCTCTCGTTTCAAGATGAAGTGGCACTTTGTCGAGATCATTATCCCGGACTCCATTTATGGCTATATATGAAAGAAAGACACTCACTATCAGAGAGCCTTTGATGAGTAAAAAGTGGTTGCATCGAGTCAACAAATCCAGTTTTTTTTAGAGAGCTCTTCGAACGGATGGGAAATGTGGGCAGCAGGCAGGCTAGAGAGGAGAAAATTAATAATTTTCGAAAAGTTGGAAAATGCCCTGTGGTAACACTTTCTTTAGTGGTATACATATCTATCTACCCAGAGAGATAAAGCGGAGTAACCTTGAAGTTAAAGCGTAACCGACAAAAGACGTACTTGACTTGCCTTTTCCAGATTTTCCCATTTCATTTGGTTCAGCGCGGGTGTGTGTGTGGAACGAAGAACGGCAAATGTTTGTGGTTTTTTTTTCTCGGGTAGGAGATTCCGTAAAGTGACATTTGAGCATGATTTCATTACCAAAAAAAGAGGAATGATTCTCCAGCGTTTCTTCTTCCTCTCTTCTTCTTCTTCTTCTTCTTGAGCAGAGAGGAAATTTCCCCTGTTTTGTAAAATGAGCCCGTTTGAAAGGTATTCACTCACCGCAATCACCACACTCCACCACCGCCACCACCATCTTTATTATGCGAACAGACTCGGAAAACAAAGGAGACAGGGTGAAGACGGGAGGAGGAAGCCAAGTTGATTACATTCTTGACACTGACACCTTTCACAATTATGTTCCCTGCTCTGACTAGTCATCATTATCCTAGTCATAAACATAACAGGAGACATTATTATTCAGCCCATGACTCACAAGCCACTTTCCACAGAGAATGATGAATTTTCTGACACGTTCCCGAAAGCTCTCAGCTGGAGAAATATATAGGTATATAAAGTAAAAGCTGAAGCCATTTTTTCTTTGAAAGGAGCCCGACAAAAGGCGGAGGTGGAGCAGATGGTGGGGTGGTGGTGGTGCTGTTGTTAAAATTGAGATTTTGTGGAATGAATTGGGAGAAAAAGGATAGTAGGGAAAAGGCGGAAACGTGCTTGCGGCCATGAATCCATGTTACTGACGAACTCTGGGTGTTTCTCTACATAAAAATCCACATATTTTTTCCCACTCTCCATCTTTTCCGTCTTCATCTCCATAACCTATTTCTGAAATAGAAAAATTATGAAAGTGTCAGCAGAAAAAAATAAGGAACATGAATCCAGCCATCATCACACTTTTTCTCCCCGGAACATCCGTTATCTTGTTATCGCTCCCATTTACTTATTGTTTTCCAAAGGAAATTTGATATTTTAATTTGATTATTCCATTCCGCCGCTCCCTCCGCCGTGCGTGGTGGGTGGTGGTGGTATGGTGTGGGTGTAATGGGATATGTGTGTTTGCCGTTTTATTTCGCCGCTCGAAAAAGTCATCATGAGAGGAGCAGCGGCAAGTCATCCGTGAAGCTGGGAATGGAATATGCAAATTATGTACATTTGCAATATAGCCAAAAACCATAAGTCGCTTCACATGTAGATGTAACTCAATAATGCTTTTATTGTGTAACCCAAGACGTGAGTGTAAAAAAAAAGCCTTTTCCACCATCCGCGTCTCTCTCTCGCTCTCGCTCTCTCTCTCTCTCTGGTCTTTTCTTCATTTCCTTCCGCCACTTGATGAAACTCGTTGGCCCGTAATAACACTTGATGTGTATGGAAAATATATATTCCTCCACCTATTTTATTACCCGTAATTATAATTCTCAGAGTGAGTGGTGGTGGCGGTGGTGATGTTACAACGAGGTGGCTTACGATAGAAGAACCGTGTATAATTTCGATGTAACGGAATATTTTATACAGCTTATAGGTCACCCGCCGCCGCCCTCACGACTACGACTTGTTTATGATTTTCGCTCTTTATCTCCCATTTTCGTGAAAATTACCATATAAGGTTATCACTCAGCTTGTTTTTGTCCTTGAACTGGGAGCCTCACGGGAAAATATTTTTTTTTACTACGCCATTTTCATACCCCATCAATTTAGGCATCGACTTTCGAACCCTTTCGACTTGCCCGTCCCTCGCCTTTTGAAAATTTCATTTCCGAAAGTTCCGGAATAAGTAGTCCCCTCTTAACGTAATAAGAAAACAGTCAAGCGGGGCGGCGGCGGCTCTGAAGCGAAACAGTACTTTCAGCCCATTCCCAGATAATTCATCTTTTTCAGCCGCTGACTTTTCGCAATGCTCCACTTTCTCTCTGATAAATATGACTTTTGTTTTCCAGTCAAGGCCTTTTCCCCGCGTCTTTGGAAAGATATTGAGAAAAGGAAGATGAAGAAGAAGAAGAAGAGAAAAAAAATATCAGACTGGCTTCCCAACATATTTCTATTTCCTCCCGAAAAAAAAAGTTTGCAGACTATGTCATATATATTGTAGGTATATTATGGCGGAGCGTAGTTCGTGGACTTTTATTTTTATTCTTTCGAATTCCCAAATAGTTTACACACAAAACTTTTGTGCACAGACGGGAGTGCCACGGGAGAAGACAACAACAAAGCCTTCATGTTTCTTGCTACATTCATTCCTTTCGTTACCTATCCATTATTTCAACAGAAAGAAGAAACACGTGTGTATGCGGTTGTGTTTGTACAAATCGATAAGGAGTTGTATACTTTTGTGGAAACTTTTTTGAAATTTGAATTTTCTCAAAATCTCTTCACCCTCCATCTCCAACCTCTTCTGTAGGAGGCGAGCAAACAATGTGCAAACAATCTTGTCTCCTCTCTCTCTCTCCTCTCTCTCCATCACCGATATATTTTTCCTCCCTCCCTTGATTATTCATGCATGGAAAACTTTGATGATTTACAAAAAAGGGATTTAGAGAAGAGGTGGTGGTGTGACAACTACTTTCGGGAGCAAAATCCTCATGGCTTGTTTATTCATTCATTTAAAGTGAAATTTGTACATCAAAACATGGCTCCATATTTTTCCAACAACGCTGAGTTCCCTCCCCAAAGAAGGAAAAAAGATGAGAAAGGTATATCATCTTTTTTTGCGAAATGTATGATTGGTATATAGTGTCTCCTTCATTATCATACGAAAACCTTGAGACTTAATTTTTTTTCACTCCGAACAAGAAAAGAGAACGTTATAGTGTTTAGCGAAAACGGGCATATCTACTACTTGCCTTGCCATCCACTTCGTCACATGTGTGGAGTAGAGCACCGGGGCTGAAAATGGGTTTGAGACAAACATGGACACTTATTTCTCAAAACCTACACTCATCCCCATTTTCAGTGGCATAGTTAATGCATGCAAATTCAGCCATATGTATGCATATTTTGTATCACACTTTTTTTTTCTTCCAAAGTGAAAAATCTTTGTCGCGCGGGACGAAGGAGAGGAGAGGAGGTAAGAAGAAGAAAAAAGGAGAAAATGGATGAAAGAGTTTTTTTGCTCTCTCTCTCTCTCATCGTAAATAAACACAAATAAATAGATACACACTTGCAAAAAGAAAAGAAATGTAGTCCGCTCTTTCCTCGAAAACGAAGCCATGTCGTACATCTAAATATTATGATATATTTTCTGGGAAAAGGGTGAAATTGGGCGAGGAGTGAATCAAAAATTGAATATTTGATTTTTGTTGTTCTGGGAAGAGGAGGAGGATTGTCGAAAACTAAAGAGCTTCCTGTTTCTACTTGTAATTTCCTCTGTTATACCTTCTTGTGACTAGTTCATTTTCTATATGTTATTTCAAGCAATGATCGCTTTTTTGGTTGAGTTTCTTAAACATGTTTTGATACTGTATTGCTACCTACCTATATATTCCTTTTTTATTTATGGAAAGAGTATGCAAATTGGAGAGAATCCCATAAAATCTAAGAATGCGATCTATAAACATTCCGAGAATATATTAAGAATAATATTGTGATTTCGAAACGGGCTCCTGGAACGAAAACGATTTGGGCCCAATAAAAATCACTGCTTTCAATAATATTCACATATGCTCTATTAACGTTTTTTTCTCGGGAAGAACCAGTAATGAAATGTCTAGTCACATCTGATATTCTACGTTTCTTCAACAAATCCTCCTTCCGCGTAAATCACTTCCAAGCAGCCATGCAATGCATATTAATAAGAATAAGGATGTATATTACGGAGAAAATGTCATTTCAACTTGGAAATATTTTTAAAAAGGGTTTCTCTCCCAAAAATAAAAGTTCATTGACTTTGTGATCTTATTGGTGCAAAAAAGGGCATGACACTCACTGCTGCAGCAGTGGAGCACTTCATTCGTGAACTATTACTACTACTACACTGCCATTGCACTGCACTCGCGAACCAAAAAAAAAGTATCCAATGAATTATTGAATTGGAAAATTGTCCGAATCCAAAGTGCACATATGGAGATAATGTATTTTTTTCTGGGAAATTGAGTTTAAAAATGATTTCAGGCAGTTACTCTTTTTTACTCTTGTACAGAGCAGAGCCAATGCCAACGCTCTCTGTATTTTATACTTTTTTTATATATATACGTATTTTTGTTCTTTATAATGGCAATTTTTTTCTTCTTGTATGGTCCCTTTCCAGGCTGCCAATGTGTCCGATTCACAAGCACATTCGGAAAAGAATGGGGTGTCTTCACCAGTCCCGACTATCCTGCAAGCTACCGAGGAGGAATCCGTTGTCTCCTCTACACTTTCACCGCTCCAGCTCAGCACATTGTCCACGTCCACTTTGACAGGATTCATCTGTCACCATCACCAAATGGGTAACATAAACACTTCTTTTCCCCCACTTTTTTCCCCATTTCCTGCACACCGAGTGGGAGACGCGCACACGGGGTGGTTGAAGTAGTAGTAGTAGTAGCAGAGGAGAAGAAGAAAAAAAAAGTAAAATTCATTTCTAGCTCTTCTCTCTCTCTCTCTTTCTCCCGACAATCCCCTTCTCTCCTATTTTTTCCACCTACTATCTTGTCCCAGCAGGGCTTTCACTCCCGTTCCAGCAGCACCGCTGTGTAGTATTATATAGAAAAAGGAGAAAAAAAATATATAATGGTAAATGGCTAGCAAAACCTTTTAATGCTCTCACTATTTCATACCCTAAGCCTTCCTTCACAGTTGAGAGTTTTGGTATGGCGGGCAAGGAAAAACCGGCCGCCGTAGTGAATTTTCTTTAAGATCTTTTGCTCTGACCCAGACGCGCTCATTTTTTCCCGTTCTTCTCCGTTTTGGCCTTGCCATTTAGCCTACCCTCCTGGCTGACGGACAAACGTTGGATGGAGCACACTGATTCTCTTCTCTGGAGATAGAAATCGTTTGTATATATATCCAGTAGGAGTTATAGCAGTACGCTAACCCATTTCCTTTCCCCCACTGCATCCAGAGAAGGTATATTCCAAGAGAAGCGTCGTCGGTGGTAGTCCAACAGCAAACGTCAATTCGACTGTTCCCATCTCCAAGAAATCTCCATTCCTCCCAAAACGCTAGAAGCCAAAAAAAGATGACGCTTATTATAAACCTCTATCTCGCCAATATCTCCTCCGAAATAACAATGGCTATACGGAGTTGTGAAGAAGAAAAAATATAATGGGGAGAAAAGAACAAGATAAAAAAAAGAGTGGAACATTAATAGGAAACACCAAAATATATATATATATATAAATACAAAACGATATAAAATACTACATACGACTTTTCCCACGCTTGTAGCTTAGCTCCTTCATACATTTGCCAACCTTCAACCTGCCAAGAAAAGGGCCAACTTTTTAAACGAGACTAAAATGTACGAGGTGAACTATTACATTTCCTCTACATCCCTTTGAACATCCCCATTTGACTCTCTATTTTATTCTTCACTTGCAAACTCCCCCTCCACCACCACCACCACCGTAGTCGCCCCCCATTTTTATTAATGCATCACAATCCTAATCCTGGCCATTTTGTTTGTTGGCTCACTTTGAGTCATCATTGTTGTCATTCATATTGTGCTTTGTATCTTGTATCTGCGCGACTTGTGCTCTTCCATCTTCAGAGTCAGATCAGATATTATGTCACTTTTTCCTTTTCAAAAATGGACTTTTCACTTTTTCACACAGAGATCCAACCTCAACTCAAACCCTATTATCATTTTTAGTGAAAAAAGTTGTTGTTACACAAGAGTTTGGATTTTGGTAATGGTGGTGGTGGTGGTGGTGTGGTCAAAGGGAAAAAAGGCTTACCTGGAATTGAGGAAAATCTCTCCTGGGGGAAAAACAGAGAGAATGGTGGCTCACCTCATCTCCGCTCCACCCGCCCTGACAGACACTGCCGCTGCTACACAAAAAAAATCCTATTGTG
>JAANSN010003877.1:0-16911 GCA_036850665.1 Dicranocentrus wangi | reverse complement strand
TTATGTATTTTTCTGCGTACTTTATGAACTTTTATGTACTTTTTCTTTGTACTTTATGTACTTTCTCTTTGTACTCAGCGAGCTTTCTTATTGTACTTAACGTACTTTATTTTTTCATATTCTTTATTTCGTGACTCATACCAATCTAGACGTTTCCTATATAACATCATTTTCGCAAATATAAAAACTGATTTCAGTTAAAACTTTTCAGTGAGGTGCATATAGGTTTATATGCTTAGGTAAGTGTTTCTGTCCAGTTCCCTTCCTTTTTCCTTCACCAGAAAACCCCTTCCTTTAACAAAGCCGTCATCGAAAAATTTATGCACAGGTAATTCACATAGATTCCATTTAAATAACAATGAAAGAAAACAACAATAAAACTTTTAAAGTTTCACGTTGTCTCAAATCTCATATAATTTCATGTCATCTGTGCAATAAAATACGAAAAATGACCATGGTCATCCACTAATCATTTTTACGCATCTTGTACAATAATAGGTATATGCTTAGATAGTTTAATACGTACGATGTGACTCGCCTCTCGAGTTGCGTCGCTAACCTCACCTAACAAAATCATTCGTGTTCCCGGCGAACTTTATTTCGTGTTAGC
Source organism: Dicranocentrus wangi (assembly GCA_036850665.1). Classification (NCBI taxonomy): domain Eukaryota; kingdom Metazoa; phylum Arthropoda; class Collembola; order Entomobryomorpha; family Entomobryidae; genus Dicranocentrus; species Dicranocentrus wangi. The sequence goes on along the minus strand of JAANSN010003877.1, from coordinate 16,301 downwards.
AAAAGTCAGAATAAAATGACTAAATATTCAATAGCGCTATTCAAGTTTATTGTTTTCTGACTTTTTACAATGTGTTGTAAAAAACAAAACTCTCAACCACTCAAGAGTTGTATCATGTTTATTAACTGTTACTGCAAAATCTTTAGCTGTGTATGATTGAGATGCTCATATGCCACGATCATGATGATAATCTTGTTTTTTGTTTTGCTAAAAATCAATATTATGCAGTTTCCACACCAGGAACACGGCACATTCCAGGAAGAATCAAGCAACAAAAAATAGCATGCTAATGATGCGGTGATGGGAAGAATGGAAAAGATGCTGCAGTTTTTCTAATCACCTTTCATACCAGTTGGAATTAGATTACTCGTTCTGTATGCCAAAAGGCATTTATGACAACATTGCGATTGCGAGAGATATACCTAAATGAACCGGACGACAATGAAAAAAATTGGGTGACACTTTCTGCATTGGTGTTTGTCGTTTGTTTATGTAATTCTACTCTACATGTTGGTGTCACAAACCAAACCCAAAATATCTGTGATGTTCAAGCCAAATACATTTACGAAAACGAATCCATGTTGTGATCCACAATCAAGAGTCACAATAAATAATCATTAAGTACACATTCGGCACACATACATAAATCCGTGGGGCGACGAAGTGATCCTGATCATGATGATCTGATCAGGAATGTAAAAGATAAAAACAACCTACGTATAATAAGTTTACGGAATAGGAATATGAAAAAACTTCGTCAGGCAGCATTCTAACAATAGGAGAACAAGTATCGTCATTTTTCTCACATCGACCGGCCCCTAAGCGATCACATTATAACGTATATATACTACATTTCTTGTGACAATTTCTACATTTTTTACAAAGCCATTCAACGGCCGAACAGTGACATATTGGTCGATGGAAAGTATAATTGCGGAAGTTGACAAGGAACATCGGTCATTGTGATAAGCAGAGTAGTGATGCGGTAAAGAATTATGCATGTAGGTTATGAGAAAAAATGTGAATGTGTGTGGATGACATTCATAATTGCGCGTAACTTGCAATAGGAGCGAGGGACATATTAACAAAATCAATATTTATTCTGCGGACGATTTTTCATTCTTAATTATCCACGCAGTAAACAAGGAAGACGCTTGATTAACTTTAATTAAGGAAAAGAAGGATGTAAAATTGCAGAATCATAAATACACTTAGATATATGGCAGTCAATTAACTTGAGCATGTTAGCCAGACAGGCGTACACGCTCGCAATTCGCGTTATTTCACTTCGCAATATTTATTTATAGAAAGCGAAATAAGGAATAAACATATAAATTGAGATTTATAATTTAAAGAATTTCTGAATTTGTATGTAGATTTTGTAATTAAATCATTGACCAAAGAACGTGACCGTTATGCTCTTCAGCTTCTTTTCTTTCCAATTAAAAATCTTTTGTTTTCTTGACAAATGAAGATGTTTAAATGTTTGCACAAAAACTGTATGACTAATTAACTTTGACCAATATTTATGTTCTACCTCTTCACAAAAATGGTTGGCTATTTATTGTTATGCAAATCAGGTAAATGACAGATTACCTTCCGTAAAAAACAAGATTATGACTTTAACTTTGGCCCATGATGCATATTCCGTCTTTCCGACTCCGACTCATTGAGCGTGTTTCGTACACTTTCCGCTTTGAGTATAAGATTCCACTCCACACTATGAATATCAATAAAATTGTAGCACATTTTCACATTTTATGCAAAATGCAAAATTAAAGTTACACCCGTGATTTTTACGAGCAAATTATCCTGCTTTTTGTGATTTCAGTAAAACTCGTTGTGCAGAGGTGGTAAACAGTGGATAGATCCTTTCTTCATTTTGTATTTGTCGGCGACATTTACATGAAATATGGATGGCTTAGTGGGGTGCAACAATGGGTTTCACACACGTAATGATGATTAACTGCTTTTATGGGCTTTACTCGTTTACATGCAATTTCGCTCTTATATTCCGACCAGTACGACCAGCAGGCTTGGACTTTTTGACATTTATTCACATTGTGTACTATGTACTCACTGCACTGCTTTTAGATATTATGATCACTAAAAATGGAAATGAATTTTTGACTTTGAATTTTCCAGACAGTTTGAGATTTGACAGTTTCTGCCCTATACTATCGATTAAGTGAATACGTAAGTCATCGCGATCGATGGATAACAAGGCCCTTTGCGTATGAAATATTACATATGCCTATTTACATAACAGGGTACATTTAAATGCGCGTGATTGTTTCCAATTAGAAAGACTTTTTCTTTCAACCTCTCAATTGAATCGCATATGCTGCAAAGACAAGTTCCTTTACGTACTATACTACGTAATTTAAAATCACTAATCAGGAAGGAACTGCCAAAACTGTTTCTAGCTGTTTTCATCCACTACAAATACCTATAGTGTAACTACTTCCGAGTTAACACAAAAACAGTAAAACAATCTGTTTTTCAACGTTTCCTTAATTTACCTGATTACGTGATTATGCATACAACATTACCTATCGTTACCTACAAATGAATGAAGTTGTCCGGGTGTCGTGCGTCGTGCATCCCATCGTCGTCATTATTATTAAAGTTGGATAGTGGGATAATGGAAATAGAAATATACATTAATACCTAATCTAAGCACCAAAACCATACCCAATAAGACTAAGACAACTGGAATCATGTTTTTCACTCGAAAATGCTTGCAGCATAATACAGCCTCCGAAACCCGACCTTTTAGTAATAAATGGCAATATGGCCGTTATGGGATAATTGCTGTTTTGTTAGTTGTGGACAATGATGATGTTGTTACTGATGTTAGTCATCTCTTGCGCTGTTTGTTGTGCGTGTGAGTTTCATGTCCAACAGTCAATGGGTAGGACAACCGGTGTGGCTCAACCTTGAAGCACTTTTTCTTTCAATCATACCATAATATTTTTTGCGCTCGTTCCTCCAACTTCCACAATGCTGTTTTCTAGTCTGTTTTTGTGTAAAATTGAGATAATGTGATAATGTAATTTGAAGATGTGTAGTCGTTCAAAGGTAGGTAGGTAGGTGTACCGTAAACAATCAGGAAATACAATGAATCTATTTTTCGCAGCTACGTGGACCATATAGATTTATGGGTGGTTTAAACCAAATTGCAAAAAGTAAGTTTAGTATTATTCAGCTTCAATGACACTATATGAAAATAGTCACACAAGACGAATTTGCAAAACATCTTTCCGATTAGAAACTTTCGTACATGCGAAACATAAAATGACAAATGAAAAATTAAATAAAACCTTTCTCCCGTCACCCACGTGGGTTCTGGTGTGGCTCTGCTGGAGATGATTCTCTTTAAGGAACTAAAACTTACAGTATGCACATGCACATTCAAACACTCATATGTGCTGATGCTGATTCAACTTAAAATCATTTTTAGTAACTTTCCACACACTTCACACACGCGTCAGGATTCCTTTGTAGATTCTTCGTGGATAAACGTACTTTTAACTTAACTGACAAGCTTGCGGATGTGTGTAGATGTGTAAGAATCTTGAACATGAACAAATTGTTAAGTAGTGTACAAATGATTTATTGCTGATTACATGAATCGAGGTGTGCATGTTCTCCACCTCAGTACATATCGTTCGTTATAATATCAGTTGCTTGAGATGCTACCCACTTACGCACACATCTTCCGGTAAGGCAATTAAATGTCATAAGTCAATTACCAATTTATGATTAATTGTAATGTTTGCACACGTGAATGTGAATTAAAGTAGCATCATTATTCACCAATGTTCTAATTCTAATTCTAATTAAAACTTGTTTGCAATTACAACGCTGAAGCCGATTTATGTGTACACTGTGACTATCAAATATTGGGGAGGAAGCCGAATTGAAAGAGTATAAATCCATGTCTCCAGTCTCGATTGATGGATTTGCACAAATAGGTATAGGTATGACGCTTACGGAGCAAAGGAGTACGGATGTATGCGGATATTGTGCACTATCTATATGGATTTTGCAGGTATTAATGTAAATGACAATGGCCCTACAACAATTAGCAAAAAAAATCATAAACCTTGCCCAAGATATTATTGTTTGCTACTTCTGGAGGGTAATAATTATTCCTCCCTTCATTGCATTTTAATTTCCCACTATCAAGTCTCCAATTATTAATTGCAATTTGTAGCACCTTCCCGTAGAAATCTCTCTCAATATAACGTTGTTTACTGCTCACTATTACTCTATCCTTGACTATATTCAAATAAAATGACATGATAAAAGCGCCATAATAGTAGGTTTCGGTGTAAGTCTTCTCTTGCTGATAACTCAGATTACAGGATCCATTCCAACAATTACTATAGAAAGTTGTGATTAACTGTTTCCTATTGCTGATTGGAATACTGAATACCGAAGGATATACATATGTACAACTCTCTGGTTCAGTGCTGGTGGTGTTTTGCTAATTGGACATGGTTAGCAATTAAGTTTATAAACATGTAATTACTGGTGACAACGTGTAGTAAAGCAAACCAAAAAGTGTGAGCAGACATGAGTGTGGTGGTGGTGGCAGAACAGGTTACGATAAATAACTAAATTCGAAAGGCAGGCGTAATTTACAAGTGAATATAATTATGGCACTTACAGCAAACTTGTGTACCCGCGAGTGTTAATAGATATGTGAGTAATGTGAGGTCTGAGATGCGTAACGCGACCCGAAGTAAATGCTAAATAGTCCGGAACAAATTGAGGGCTAAATTGCGAATGCGGAAATAAAAATCGTGGACGTTTAGTTTGCATTTAGCATATAGTTTCATTCTTTGTGTCATCCTCTTTTGCATTGTCTTCTTTCCTCTCCCCATTTATAAGAACTTTCAATTGCTCAGTTTGCTCCTAGCCCAATTATTTTGTTATATTTAGGCCTTGGTGTAAAACAGCCTTAAAATAATAATATTAATTCTCCTAAAAACAACCGAGAACTTAATATATAGTCATTCACACTATCAACCCTATCAGTCATATATACTATCAACTGGATAGACAAAACATATTTTTTATGTTTGATTGATTGGATGAAATGAAACTTTTGAAACGTACATTCGGATGACAGATTTTAATTTAAAAAATATTCAATACATAGAGATTTAAGTTTGTCTCAAAAAATTTCTATTCATGAAGAAACTATAACCAGAGATGAACAAAATGAAGTCATTATTTTATGGGCAACATACCTTATATGAAGGCTACTTGGTACTTTTTGTGCGACAAAATTGTACGTTATAATCAGTGTAGTCTTCTCTAAGATATAATTAGCTTTTATTACATATACCTTCACGTGTAGTTTTGTCATGCTATGGATAATCAGCGCTATATGATACGTATAATTTTGGACAGCCGTTTGTCATGAACTTGACCTTTATCGAAATTAGGAATTGTTGATGGATTGGGTGGCAAAATGTTCTATTCACTATATTTGTGTAGCCTAATTGTTATGCTTCTCGCATCTTATGACTCGCTCGGACAAAACAAAGATTCTATATTAAACTATTCCACGCCACTCCTTCTACTGCTGCGCTGCTGCTAAACTACAAGCGATGAGTCGAGCTCATTAATCGATGGTGTTCATCAGTTCATCCAGCATGATTTTGTGATTCATATCATGTAGTCTCGAACTCGAATGTGGAAGATTTCAGTAATACGCCAGTTTTATTATCTGTCTGGATACTCTGGATGTGATATTCTACTACATTAAATAGGCATGAAGAATCCCCGCATGCAATAATTTACTGCAAGCTTTTGAATTTTGAATAGGGATTATGTACCCTTCCAACCCTTACTTACATTTTCAGAAGACTTGAATACAGCAAACCACATAAAAAGGAAGATGAACTAACAAAGTTGAAAGCAATCAATAATGGACAAATCCCTTTAAAGGGTACAAAGTGTTAACTATTTACTTACACTTGAATCATGTTAATGTTTTGCTAGTTGGGGAATTGGAATTGTACGTATAAAACGTGAAACAAGAAAACAAAAAGCTAACAAAATAATACATAACAAGATGATTTACCACAAACAGAATTAAATATTGTTTGTTAGCAATTAGAAGAGACTTTAATTGAACATTTGTTAGTTTAGGTTAGCTTACAATGTTAAATAATATAAAATCTAAAGGCTCGGCTGTAGTTTGTTTGATACATAAAATTCATATAAAATTTTTAATTTCACTCTTGTACTTGTTTGTATGCCCAAGGTAGCAACTTGCTACCATGATCTCTGACTGTTGTAAATTTAAGAAGCTGCTTCCAAACATTTGGGTACGTTTTCGTTCCATCAAATTCTTGACATGATACGATACTATATACGGTACTAACATGGCCCAAAACGGCAGGGATTTCCCAAGTCTTGGTTGTCGAATAAATCGTCGTCCCACCCTACCGCAAAATTATGATTTTGAGCGAAATATTCCCTTTTCCCTTATTGCACGAGATAAGATGCATGATTGGCATTCGTCACATTATCCAAAATAATTACATCGGTTTGTTATATTCTGACGAGTTTTGAATTTTAACTTTATGTATTATTTATGTATGTATATATCGATGCTGGAGCGCAAGAAATACTGGTTCTATTACTTCCAATTCACATTTTTATTATAGAAACGATGTCGTTACTCGTGCAGGAAAGCGGAGACTGTTTTGGGCAGGGTTATATTTTATTTTTCCGGACCTACCTATCCTGATATCCTGAAGAGAATGCCAAAATCTCAGGTCAAAATGATGACAAATTGGTAAATTATACTTTTAGGGATTGATGGAAATACTAATAAGATTTGATATCATAATAGCAAAGATGTTAAAAAATGAAAATGAGAGACAAAGCAGAATTAATGATTGGCTTGAAATTTTGAATTTACAATGAGTTTCAAACTCAAACCATTTTAAACTTTAAACCAATGCATGCTAAATTAAATGATATTTCCAGTATTTGAATGTGTACCGTCCAGATAAATAACAAAAATATTATCATGCATGGATTACACTTTTAATTAGTAATAACCTGCTGATTCCTGATAGGGCAATGTTGTACCTTTTCTAGCTGAAGCTTTGTGCATTTTATCTTTAATCTTAAGATTCTGCTCCAGGACTGAAATCGTAAAAATTCCATCCTGAACAATTTACCCTGTTTTCATTTTTCTTAAAAAAACAACATTGCGATCATTTCTATCCTGATCTTGCCGACATGATTTGCTCACAAGCAAATATTGAATCATGAATGTATCTTTCCGTAACTAACTAAATATATCCAATCTTCTTGAAAGGTTGTACACCATTAAAATGAGTATACACGAACCAGCACTTAACGTTAACGGAGTGAATAAGTTACCTAGCCCAAATCCACCTGGTAAATACTTATATTCATTGTCAGTATAAAAGTGAATTGTGCGAATGTATCTCAAAGAACAAACCCATCCTCGAACCTGTTTTCTTTCAGCTAGCCTCATCCTCATGCGGATTACGGATTCACAAAGCTACATCACATCGCAATCACAGTGAATCATTTTGCGAAGCTATGGTACAGACAGACACATGTGGACAATGCGCATAAATTGTTTAAAAAATTTATCCAATATATATTCTTGCATATGTGAGCAAACACATACATTTTTGGATTATGATATATTGAATATAAAAGGCAAGTTTGGAGATATAGGTATATCACCTACTTCTTCGAGTTGACCAGGTATCCCAAGTCAAACTCTGCACTTGAACGTTAGTAGCAAGTTGACCAGACTTGTGCAATAATCGTCTTTATCCCATTCTCACGATCACTCTTTTTGAACAAAGTACACACGCGTCGAAATGGTGCATACAAGTGACTTTTTATCTACTCAAATTCTGGCGTTGAAAAGATTTTACAAAATCCAGGGGATTGTTCGTAGCCGAAAACAGGCGTGCTTATGAACAACTTTACAAGTACGTCAGCATCATTTGAATTGAATTTTTGTAACTACAAGTTGACTGTGTCAAGTTCATGGTTGCCAGTTCATTAAAACTTTGATATAATGTACTGTGGAACATGCAGAAAGTGGCATATGTTATTGTGATTTGTTTACGAATTTAATTGTTGAGCCGACAAGCAACAGATGAGTAATCACGGAATACCTAGATTTGAAACTGTATATCCAATTGTGCAATCAACGTCATATCATTGACAAAGCTAAGAAGTAGATTCGATGAGTCAATACGAAGGAAGAGTAGATATTACATAAGGTAATTACCAATTAGAGGGAGAATTTTCATGAAAAATGGTAAATAGAAACTGAGAAACGCTGCAAGGTGCAGTTGAAGATTGCATCTGTGAAGTTGTCTGAATCTGAAAGATGCAATAAAGAAATTCGAATAATAATTGCATAAATATTGCGTGTTGGTGAGATACCAAGATCCGACAACCTGCCACGTGCACCTAGATATTTACCTGTATGTGTACTAAAAATACGATTGAAATGAAATAGAACATGCGCATAATCGTGCAACCGCGACCTCCACGGTTGAGTTAGAACTTGGTATTGAACATGGGCATACAGCTTCTGTTCACAAGTTCATGGTTCAGCTGGATGTGCAGAAAAAATGGCAAATATATGCGGAAAGAATGAACAATGTGATTTCTCAAGAAAGTCCAACTTTACTTAATACCAATTCCTTGCCCTGAAAATTAATTAATACCTTGCGGCTGAGACATGTAGTATACATGTTGATAATGACTGGAAAGCTTAAGTCGGACTCAACCAAATCAACATCAGCATCTGAGGAGGAACCCGACTGGGATGGACGTGATTGTTAAGTGTGAAAATTTAGACTGAACCACGCTCCAGAACTAACAGCAATGATCATGAGGATCCCATACGCGCACAGGATTTAATAAATCACGAAATGCAAAGATCGCCACGATTATGATTCGGTTATTATTCTGCATTCGTATTTGGACCGAATTTAGCAAGACATGAATATTGGATCATGTGCACATTCGTGATGCACGTACAAGATTCTTATTTAATAGCCTTATTGACCTTATGACTCGTGAATCCTTTGCAGGAGCGGGTTATCATAAAAACTGAGTTCTCGTTTGATTTAATTAAAAAGCACCCCAACAATAGGGAGGCATCGTCTTTCATTAAAGACGTGTGTGGTGTGTGTCGAAAATCACAAAATTCTATAAAGAAAATCTTACTTTTTACACCCACTCGATTGAGATCTATACGAGTACCTAATAACTAAAAACAGTTTATAATATAACTAGCTTATGTCTACAAACAATACTGACATTCTCTTATCCCTAGTTAAATTCAAGAAGCCAAAAGTATTTTTGGTGAATTGAATTAGAACTCTGTTCCAGGTTCAATAATAATGAAGTTGGAAGCAGTCTACTTGTTTTTTGTGAATATTGTAATGACGGTGTGTCAAAGGGCGGATTTGAAGGTGTACAAAAGTCTCCTGCCAGGTCCACAGTTCCCTATTGGAGGTCTCCCGTTGTTCGACGAACATATCCAGGGTCTAGCTTATCCTGAGACATAAACTCATATTAAAATTTCAGCTGAGGTGTATACTAATGGGGGCAAATTGTGACATTATCGGGAGATGGCTTAAACGTAAGTTAACAATTTGTTTACTAAAATTACTGTTATCATTATTATCATTACTTCCACATCCAATCAAACGTTATATGATTTGACCGATCGTCCGACACATTGTCAATCCGGCAGCGCTACACATTCTAGAGTCGACCTCGTCGATACTCGATAATGATCATGTACCTGACCTGACCTAGTCACCTTGATAAATGAACTTTCCTAGAAACCTTTAGTTTTTTTGCTCGAGACTATTAGCTTGATTTTAGTACCGTCGGCCCTTCACTAAATATTTCTCTATTCGTGCATTTATAAAACCTTGACCCATGTAAATACATATACTTATTGTGAGTCAAAAAGGGAGTCAGAGGAGAGGACCATCCATTTTTTCTATTAGGTATATTATCTTTGAGAGTATGCATTTTCATTGTTGGTTTTTTGCTTTTTGGTGATGCACTTTTCCTTTTTTATGTTTATGAAGGCGAAGGTAACAGCAGTGGGATAGTCATTCATAAAGCAATTATTACCGACAGAACCTTTTTAATAATAAAAGGGGTACTTTAGTGCTTTATACTTGAATATTATTGGACCAGAAGCGCAACAATTATGTCTTTACGTAGCTACATGAAAAGTATATAATATGATGCGTTATAATTGCAATTCTCTGAGCAGTCTTCAGGCTAGTTCGTATTTTTGAAATGGCATACCTAATATGCCAAATGTTCCTTCCTGTCACACGACGACACGAGTACTATAAGCTTGCAGTACTTACTGAACCTAAATTGCCGTTTGGTAAGGTTGCTGCAGCTAGACAACAAGTTTGCATATATGTAAGACGTTTGGTGTTCTCAAATATTGATTCGAATTTTTTATGGTGTAACGCGCATGACCCCGACGAAGATTACACAGGCACATATGATCACTCCAGTAGGAAGCGTAGTAGAATTCTAACAGGATATTAAGTACTTGATTTAAGTACCTACCGAACGCTGGGAATTGCTCATGACAGTAGCAAAAAGACGATATTAGACTAATTGTAAGTGATATTTATCCTTGCATATATGCACTTTACATTCTGCATGAAAATCAAGGTTGTTATAAATGATGTGACGTTTTAGAAATAAAATGCACCCAGCTCAACCTTTTCGTTGTAAGTTCAAATGGCTTGTTTGCTACGTTTCATAAATGTGAGCAATGAACTGGAATCTGGAATTTTCTATATAATTGGTATGACTGATTGCTGCTTTAGAGTGTTTCGTGTGCGTTGCGTGACCATCTATTAACCTCTATGTCATATTTATGTCGTCATTGATTGATCTGAAGTCCTTGTATACAAAAATACTGATGTCATGATTTCACAATATATAAACATAAACCATAAGCGTTATTCATAGATTTAAGGAAGAATACACGAACATTTATTCATGACGATTCAATTTTTATGAAAGATAATTGATGTTGCAAGAGCAGGTAGCTTTTAGGGAAACTCGTTTTGATTAACAAACATAACGGTTCCTTTGTTTGAAATAAAGATGTCTGTAAAAACCGTTTCGCGAGTTTCAATTCAAGTTTTTGTTCCACCAGAACATTTTGTTAGAAATTAAGAGTTGTTTGTAATATTGCTGGTGTTGGAAGCGGCTTAATTCCTAACTATGAGAAGGAGGTGATTATATTCCGTTCATTCCAGTATCCAGTTAGCGATAATTAAGCATATGTTGTTGCTGTCATTGTACCCTGCTACTCTTTCTGGACTCACTGATTGAACAAGTGTCTAAGACAGCTGTAAAACGAAGAACAAAGGACATTGATTGCATATGAGAAATCTGTCATTTTGGTGCTTTTTACTTAAAATAACAGAACACTTCAACAGAATACCTGTAATTATCTACTTTTCAGGAAATCTACATACAAGATTATTACAAATGAAAATACTGTAAAAATACATACATATCTTTTCGCGTACCTGTTTACATATATTTAAAATCGATATAAAGTTATTTCATCGTATCCACAATCTGCTCAACACGTACTAAACCTCATCCAAACCCGTAATCCAACTATCCAGCCAGAATCCAGCATTCTAGCTGAAGGTCGGAAATAACAATCCGTTGATAGACTAATTTGCATAACTGATTTTTCATAGGTGAGTATGCATATCTGCACTTGGTAGCTGAACACATTTGTATGACCTTTATTTTCCGTTTGAGTTGCAGATATATAGTACTTATTTTCGTTGCACATTAATCATGATATAGTCCTGCTAATGAAATATTAACCGCGTCACAAAGGACTGGTTGGATTCTGGTCTATGTGCAGTTTTTGTATACCTACGCCATAATGTCCAGGTTAATATGTAGCATCTGTGATTTGTGTTGGTCCTTTGAGATATTTCATAAACCTGTTTTAAAAAGGAATACTGTGAAGCCGTCTATTGCACTATTTTTGTCAGTTGACGTAAATAAATTGTTTTATCCTTGCTGTAAGAAGGTATGCACAAATGCAGAATAAGTTTTCAAAGACCAAGTACTGTGTTCAGGTGAAGTTGTCCATGCTCAGGTCAGGAACGACTGGGCTGAAGCTGAAAGTGGTTTAATGAGCGTGTGTCCAATCCTTGATTTCTTGAAAATGCTCTATTTTCGTGTAATTTAGTTTCAGTTCCACTAATGCAACATTTGTATTTGTGGTGAAATAGTAATGGGCGCCGCGATGTACATGTAGGCTTACCTATCTTCTACTAATCAGTTCCTGGGGCCTGATCGGTGCATCTTACAATGAAATACGTATTATATGTACGCGTATATGTGTTATTTACATATAGGGCTACACAGAACATGCCATGAACCTTGGTAGAGAGCTTTTATTGATTTCATCTTCATCCATGTTGAAATCTGAAGCCTGATGATATCGTAGAGCGTAGTGGGCGAAATGTAGTTCATCATTTTGATAATTTTAAAAGTGGAATTTCCAAAAGTGCCTAAGCCGCTAGGCTTAGATTAAATATTTAGAAAGAGAAACAACCGAACCGAAACAGAAACTTTGTTCACTTTTTATATTGTACCATGTAGGAGGTTTGTAATTAGTAATTAGGATGGTGATGAATGCAAGGAATTCTAAGCAGTGAAAGTTTAAAAGCTGTAATACTGATACAGAACATTAGGTTTTCATATATCATATATCATATATGTAATCCCGTCGTTGTTCCAAAGATCAGAATTTTAAACATTTTATTCAGTCTAGTCTAAACTCAGTGGAAAGCAATGTGTATGAGTAAAGAGTATAATATATCAAACCCATAGGTAGATTAGATGATAGAGGATCAAGTACCAAATACACATATTAAGCTTTTTTTCTCTTCTTTTTGGCTGGCAATGTAGGTAGGTACAAAGAGTAATGAATTACCTGTTGCATTCTGTTTTTGTATCCGCTACATCTTGCAAATTGACGATGACAAGGCAAGAAGCTACCAGGAGATGCAAGGTAGGAGGTATTGTAAATATCTTACATAAGATACTAATAGATCAAGCGTCAAACCTATTTCTCTATGTAGCTATAGGTTGTAGCCAATTTCACAGACTCGGCCTTAGCTAGGTACCACGTACAAGATAATGCACAGCCCACTTCGTGGTCAAAATGTAAGTCCAAGTTCAAGGCAAAGATTTGACACATGGTTCATTGTTGATATTTGCTGCCTTAAAAATATGCGTCTTCATACAAGGAACGTCTTGGACGTTATGCTACATTCTTTTAACATTTTTTACTCTGTTTACGTACGTTGGGCATTGCGTATGAAGTTAAGTGCCCCCTTCTTGTCTAGCATATGTACGTATTAATCAATTCAACAAGTGAGACATGTGTTGTGAGCGGGATAAAAAGTGATCTGTTAATGATGTTAATAATCCGCAATCATTTTGACAATATGAGCCAAAAAGTTTCCTTGTCAGTATTGTGCACGCTACTAGAAACATTGGTTATGCCTGTCGCAAAACCAGTATGTATGTAACTTAAGATCTCATGATCAACCCCCATTTGGAGGAAATGCGAACAAAATAGGCACCGATCCAATGCTATGTTCGTCACCTATCGTTCAGACTCGTTTACATTATTATTTCTAAGCGTTTATTAAATCTTTTATTGCTCCGTTTAAAAAAATATACGTGACTTGGCAAGTACAGTCGGCTCTCTTACGTTATTATATCATACGTGAAAACAAATGAAATCTTTCCGTATGTTTCACTAAAGATTTACAAAAAATGTTGAACAATACGCTGCATGTGTGCGTAAGCACAAGTATTGAAGGTGAAGGTACTCGAGTCGTCAGTAGGCTATTATTATTTATTAGGGAATCTGGAACTGAGCACAAAATCAGGGCATAAAATACATCACGCTCTCATTAATACCTCCAAATCCTAACAATCAAAGTCGACTTACCTACATGTGAACATGTGGCGTACAACAAAAAGTGTCAGAAATGTACAAGAAAAGCAAATCGGATTAAGAAAAAAGTGATTATAAGCCATTTTACCATTTGCAAGTTTTAATTTGACAGTGCACATTTGCTGACTGTGACGTAAATTGTTGGCACTGTAGTAGATCATTAAAATAAAACGAACCGAAAGAGGTACATGTTGGGAAGCCGCCGCAACATAGTTGCTGGAGCATAAAACGTGTATCCAAAAAATAAATCTTAAAAAATAAGAAGTAAATACGCTATACGTTATTGGATAGATTTAATCATGTTTCCTTTCTGTTGACACCTGTCTACATATTGATATATGTTTATGGGCCCATCCTTAAAACTTTGTTGCATAAAAGTAAATGATTTAGGACTTGGATAAAATTAGGGTTACACTGTAGGAAAGTGTCTTTCCTCTTTTCCCATGCGCATGCGTCTATCTTTCCGTGAGGATCCCTCTCACGACGAAATAAACGGACATAGCATGTACTTGCCTTGTTGACGTAAACCGAAACATGTAATAATTCCACAAAAGGTAGAAAATTGCATATAATTAAAGTGTCCTACGAATCTTGGAACTGCTCGGTTATCTCTCTTTAACAAGTTTTAACGTGGCATTTTGCAACATGCGAACTATATAGAAACGTACCCATTGTACCCGGAGAATAAAAAAAATCATTATTTTCGATTTGCTAAATGAAGTGCATATTATATGCAATTAACATTGAAAATATAACCTATCGGGTATAATAACTTGAAACCTTTAGACTTCATATCGCACATCCCACCTATACACTCCGTTTTTCGCTTAGGTATGTAAATAAAGAAAGTGAGTTTTGAAAGGGTATATTGTTGACAAAGTTAGCATTGTGCTTATATTATATAGATAAAAGTCCGATGAGTCATATTATATTATCTTCCTTCTTGATGCGATAATCTTTTTCGTGCCAAAGGTCTTCAATGGAGCAAAACTACAAAATCTCCCACGTCACCCACCACTTACACGATTAGTCCAGAAGGCGGATTCAGAACATCAAAGGCATATACCTAGCTGAGTTTTAGAAGTTTTTATATATCCATTCTGAAACGCAATTTTTTCAAACAGTCTGTACACCTGTGTTAACCAACGTCATTCATTCTCTCCATAAATTGGGCTTGGCATTAGAATGATTCACTTGCTTTTAAAAGCATACGAATAGGCTTGTCTGCAAAACGTATTTATAATAGAGATAAAAGTATAAGACAGAGGGGAACTCCCAATGCTAAATGCATTGCATCCTCTGTGCTCTTAATTTTTTGTTGACAGTGTACCTGGAAGCAACTTTTACTAATATTTTTCCTGGAAAAAGTGCCTTCCAGTGACCAAAGGTTGCTGAGGATACCTCCAGGTACAATCTCAACAGAGCTTCACGGACTTCCCATCTTTCTTGTTTTTAATCTATGGTATTTATGCATAAACCCTTATGCTTACAAATACAGATTGTATTCTGCCATAGGTACTTTATTTGCAAGTCACTGACGAAAACATGATGTAGATATGATAATTATTAGTTCATATACCTACTATATTACATGAGCGTAATTAAATGTCAAGTTTATACAGCCAGAGGGTGTAGCTTGTAACTTATCAAAAAATGAGTACCTATTCTTTAAGATGACATAATCAAGTGATGGTATCATAAAATCAGGAATAAAAACTGTAGATTATTTGTAAATTTTTGAATATATTATTGTTGTTTTGGACTTTGGACAAACGCACTAGTGTAGTGCGTAAGTGCGTAAACACCTTTGTCGTCATTTTCTGATGAAAAATAACATCGTAACCTAGTCTAAATTCGCCCACACATAACAGGTTCAGGTTGGAATCTAGGTGTGATTGTTGTGGCGAGTTCCTCCTTGGATATATTATATATTGGGTTATGAAAAATTCTTATGAAGGTGTAGATAATATCAACTACATTATCGCTGATTCCCTATGTGCGTGAGTAAATTTCGTAGTGAATGCGAGAGAATTTCTCATTTACACAACTTCCCGGTTTTTTGCATGCGTGATGAAAACGCTACATTGCTCCATTCCAGGGAGTTCGTATAACCATTAAAGTTTATTTTCCTTTTTTTTTGTTTTTCCTTAAAATACTCTTCAGCTTCAGCTTAAGATTACACGATAAGTTTCAATTACGCGTGAGCGTG
>JAANSN010003876.1:0-16913 GCA_036850665.1 Dicranocentrus wangi | reverse complement strand
ATTATTAAGCAATTCACATGTTATATTTATTTTAGACGCATTTTTTGGTTTTTGGTTGGATGCAAGGGTTACCTGACTCCATTTGTTTTGCCTTCCGGAGAAACTGATTATGTGCATTGACGCAATCAGGTAGCTCGACGGAGCCAACCACCACAATCACGATAACTAGTAATATGGGAGGGAAGGCGATCCCAGAAACGACTCCAATGACAACATCAAATTCCCGACTGTGCCCCAAGTATCCGAACCAAAGTAAATTCAAAAGGCAAAGGAGCCCAGCGCAGGTCACGACTCCATAGGAAACTCTAAATGGGATGGTAAGGGATTGACTCTTTGCGACAAGGGTTGGATAGCCCTGTAGGGATACTGGTAAAGAGGGCATGAAACCGAATCCAAAGAAATGGATCCTTACGGCAAGCTTTTCTGTATACGTCACCATTGCTGCTGCTGCTGCTGCTGCTATTATTTGGGAGGGTGGAGATAAACTGGAAGGAGGAAATGAAGGTGACTTTAGACTTTATGATTGAAAAATCTTCTTTAATTCTCATTCTAGGTCGTTTGATTGATGGATTTTGATCGAATTTTGACTAAAATTGTGATGGAATATATGAAAAAGGCTTGATTGAAATCTCCTTTTCCAGGAAATGTTTTAACTAAACTATATTACTGTTGTTTTGTCAGGTAGATTGTGCGTGAGCCAAGGATTTCATCAATGGGGGCGGCGTGGATCCAGGATGTATATTAACTTGCTGAAAACCCCTTTCCTCTATCCTTTAATTGTTTTTGTGAAGGAAAACATTAAAAAAAGGCCGTTTTTAATTTGAGCAAGTAGTAAAAACCCGGAAACAGCCAAACAGAAAACCGATCTAGTAAATAAAAAATTGTCATATAACGTGTTTTTCAAAATAGGTCAACCTCTCCCGCTTCTTTGTCCTACAAATCATGAAAGGATTATATAAAGTATATTTTTGATATGTTTTAATAAAGAGTCATTCTTGTGGTCGCTAATGTAAGTATATTTTTCATGTTGTTGGCACCGGGATTGGAACTTTGTCGCCTCACTAATACTCTTGCCTGATGATAAGTATGTACCTGAAGCAAACTAGGATGGATTAATTATAATGCAATTCTCTACAGACTAGGCCGTCTCAGCAAATATCGCAAAAATAATGCAAACACACTGGGATGATGGGGATATTAATAATAGCATGCCTTTTTTATTACCACTCAGCAGCAGGGCCAACTATACTTGCTATGCGTGCGGCTGGGTGTTCTCGTTCACAGGAGGAAAATGAAAGAGCAGAACAAGTCAGCACATGCTGCAACACGGGGTTAAGGTAGTTGCTTTAGGTAGACTGATTACATAATTGATAAGTTGTTGTGTAGCAAGCTGTGAGCTACTACATTAAGAAATGTTGAGTGATGTGAACATTGGGACGTGGCGAGGGTTGGTGGTGATGGTTTGCTTAGTTAGATCCTAAACAGATAATATGACCATGCAATGCCATGCATACCCATCCACAAATAAAATCCCTCGATTTTCTCATGCATACAGAAAACTCATTACGAAAACACTTACACTTGACTACTCCACATGATTCTTCACAATAATAATGAGCAAAATGTTAAGTGATTTTACTAGCTAGCTGGTACCACTAGACACATGGATGGAGAAGGTAGCCCATAATAAATCCATAGGTTTTCTCTCGCTCTTCCCTTTTCTGCCCAATCAAAAACAAACAGCAAAAGCTTCTCAACCATTTTACGTGGGGGTCACTCATCCGTGGGAAAAATGTGCTCTGCTGTACAATCCTTGCTACTACATATTCTCGTGCCGTGGGTATTCAGTCAAAGTGAGACGGCCGTTAAGTGCAAAATAAGGAAAACCCAGAAGGAAAAACATCATTTTATTACGTCCAACTTGTTATTTATATGTCCAAAATGTAAAATGAATGAGAGATGGGCTCCGGCTCTCACGACGACGAGGAATCAGCACAACATATTATTATGCTTTTTGTAACAAAGACACGTAAAACAAAATCCCTGTCTCATCATTCCGTTGGGAACTAGCAGTCTGTTTGGTTCAGCTTTGTGGACTAATAATTATATAATGATGACTTGCCTTCAGTTCTCGGATGTGCTACCGACAAGAAACGGTTTTCCCAGTCTCATCCACTTTCCGCGTCGGACTTTAAAAAGGAGAATGTGGCTGGAGGACCAGTCTACAATAAAATAGGCTTTATTTTGTTGTAAATTGTTCCTCCGGCCATGTCATTGTCCAAATCATCAATTTCCGACGCCCATCTCGACCAGAAGGTGGATAGGACGAGAATTTCCTTTGGAATGGTATTGGGAACAAGCCAGTCCAGGTGCAACTCGGTAAGCATAGAGGAGGACCTATGTGTAAGGAGGCAGAAGCAACTATCCCATGTCGCATGAGAGTCTCAAGAGAGGATTTTCACGGATTTTATAGGTATTTAAAAAACTAATATTATGACTACTTGACAACGAAAATGATGATGTTATTATTATCAGTGATTAAATTTGTCTACGGATTTTGCCCTCATAATATCTGACAAAGAAGCTCCAGAGAGGTCCACCACAAAAGAACTGAACTCACCACCACACGCGTGCAAAAACCACCGCTGCTAGCCCAGCTTAGTTTGCATGTTGAGTTTCTCATCGAAGCGAGTTTTAGCGTTTTGTACTCAAAATACGAGTACAATTCAACTTGCAGAATTCCTTGATGGCGAGGTAAAGGCAGCTAGAAATGATGAGCTGTCCTAATAAAAACAACTAGTTGGACATCAGATGGGAGTATGATTCTAGTCTGAAAGAAAGAGACCGTCACGTGAATCTGCAAAATTGGCTTGACGAGAATCGATCTATATGCTCGAAGATATTTCTGTCGTCCATGAAGACATGTATAATTTTGTACAGAGTAATTAATCCGAAAAGGAATCGATATACCTCGAAGGTTTTGTCAGACTAAGTACTTTATTTTCTAAATGTGTTCTATAATAATTTGTGTTCAAAACAATTCATGCTCAAAATCCGAATTTAATTACACTATCAATATCATAATGGCGTCAAACATTCGCAACAACAAAACTAGGAGGTATTCCAACAAGAACTTGTTTCCAATGATCCAAAAGTCGCCATACTTGAACCGCACGGGCATTATTGCCTTGACTCGTTTCACGTTCCACCTGCACTTGAACCCCTTTTTCACCACAAACTCCCGCTGCGACCGAACCGCATAAACTCTTAACAGGGCGGGGAACATCTCAACGAGCTGCACCAGATTTGGGAGAATCAGGGTATGAGCTGCCACCAGGCCGACGGTTATGCTCCCCGCGTAAAAATAGAGGAATGGGGGTGCCAGAGCTCGGGCTCGAACCACAAACCAGGAGCCGCCCACCGCCTCCCAAAATATTGTGGACAATGTGACATAGATCAATACGTGGCAGAACCCTTGGGCCATTTTCCAAATTAGCGTAATGAAGTTGTAGAAACCCATGAAATTGTTAATGGTGTAATAGTCCGGGCAGCGGAGCACCGCTTTCAGACTTTCCTCCCCCACCCGAGCAATTACGAGAACAATTGTCAATACCAAAGAAAGGAGCCGTGCCAATTCCTCCATAAAGGCAAACTGAAAGATGACGCGAGCGAAGGAGTTCGAAATAATGAGTCCATTGGTCCTCTCCATTGGGGCCGGGAGAAGGCTCTCTGACAGCAGGTACGTGAGGTCACAATTTGCAGCGACCAGCACCAGACTGAGAATGGGTGGCGAGCAAACAAAGGTGAGGTTCATGACGACCGCGATGGCGCCGTAGTATGGCCATCCAGTTGGACTCAAAACCCCGTTCCTCCGACGATCTGAAATATTTTCACAAGTAATTCACCGTTTATTTTATCAGACACATTTTTTGGTTGGATACAACATTGCCAGAGTTACCTGTTTCCATTTGTTTTACCTTCCGGAGAAACTGATTATGTGCATTGACACAATCAGTTAGCTCCCGGGAGCCTACCACCACAATCACGATGACTAGTAATATCGGAGGAAAGGCGATTCCAGAGACGGCTCCAATGACCACATTAAATTCACGACTGTGCCCCAAGTACCCGAACCAAACTAAATTCAAAAGGCATAGTAACCCTGTGCAGGTCACAACTCCGTAGGAAACTGTAAATGGGATTCTTCGGAATTGTCGTTTTGCGAAACGGTTTGGATACCCCTTTAGGGATATTGGTAAAGAAGGCATGAAACCGAATCCAAAGTTATGGATCCTTACGGCAAGCTTTTCTGTCTCTGTCCACATTGCTGCCATTGTGTTGGAGCGTGGCGTTGAACTGGAAGGAAATGGAGGTGACTTTAGACTTTATGATCGAAAAATAAGATTTGTCTCTTTTTCTTTAACTAATTCTCATTCAAGATTTTTTTGTCCGAATTTTGAGACGGATAAACAAACTAAATTGATGGATTACAAAAATTGCTTGATTGAAATCGCTTTTTTATAAGAAATGATATAGTTATGTAACATACTGTTGTTTTGTCAAGATTGTGTGTGGGTGGGCTAAGCCTTAGCTAAGGGTTTCATAAATGGGGGGTGGATCCAGGATGTAATGCTCAGAACCTTTTCTCTACACTAATCCTTTTTGTGGAGGAAAACATTGAAAAGGACGTTCTTAATTTGAGAAAGAAGAAGCAAACAAACAGAAAACCAATCTAGAAAAAAAAGTGTTTTTACATGTTTTCAAAATAGGTCAAGCTTTCTAGCTTGTTTGGAGTACAAACCATGCAAGGATTATAAATAATGTAAGTACATGGCTTGATAAAAAGAGGGCAAACCGGCTAATGAAAAAAGCTGACGCATTCCATTTAATTTAATGCAGTTAATTTAAGCATATTATAATTTTCACTTTCATGACGGCATTAGAACTGGAACTGGAAGGGCGACGAGACGAGTGTACCCTAAATACATTATTATAATTATAAGGGCATGCAGTGTAGAAGAACACAATGATTTTCTTACTGCCTAAAACAAACAGCTATAAAAATGCGATGCGATTCCCGAACTTACAGCTCAGTCATGTCAGTCAATATCGAAAAATAACACAAATGTACACTAGGGATATTAATATCATGCCTTTTTTACCTTTCAGCAACATGAAAACTACTTGCTACGCATGGCTGGGCGTTTGTTCAGAAGAGGAAAATGAAAGAGCAAGACAGCACCTGGTTCACAAGGAAAAAGGATCAGGTAGTTGCTTCAGGTAGTTTGTTTGATTGCTTGCATAATTGATAAGTTGTGTACCAAGCTAAAGCTATTACGTTTTACATTAAAATATATTCTTGAGTGATATGAGACCAAACAGATGATATGTGCATGCATGCTCATCCACAAATAAAATCTGCCGATTTTCTCATTCGCACAGACAGTACTGAAAACTTATTACGAAAACTTACACTTGACTACTCCACATGACTCACATGTACAACAGTAATGAGCAAAATTGTAAGTGATTTGCTAGCTGGTACCACTAGACACATGGATCGAGGGAGGAGGTAGCCCAAGTTCCTCCATGTCCTCTCTCACTCTGTTTCCCTGTCGAATCCAAAAAACAAATAGCAAAAGCTTCTCACCCATTTCATGTGGAGGGAGGCAGGCCACTCACTCATCCGTGGGAAAAATAGGCTCTGCTCTACCATCCTTATGCCAATCCCTATTACGCCGCAGTCACAGTGAGTTGGCAGTTACTTAAGTGCAAAATGAGGAAAACCAAGGAGGAAAAACACAATTTAATTACATCCACCAACCAACTTGTTATATGCCCAAATTGTAAAATGAATGAGAGATGGGCTCCGGCTCTCACGAGGATTCAGCCCAACATATTATTATGCTTTTTGTAGCAAAGACACGTAGAGCAAAAGCGATGTCTCATCATTCCGTTGGGCACTAGCACTCTGTTTGGTTCAGCTATTCGTTTAGTTCTCGGACTGGCTTTCCGCGTCGGACTTTAAATAAAAATGAGGATGTGGCTGGAGGATCAGTCTACAATAAAATAGACTTTTCCTTATTTTGTTGTAAATTGTTCCTCCGGCCATGCCACTATCCAAATCATCATCAATGTCCGACACTCCAGTTGGATCTCCAGTAGGTGGGTAGGACGAGAATTTCCTTCCTGTGCGTGGAAAGGTATTATTGGGACCAATCCAATCCAGCTGCAACGCGGTGAGCTTAGAGGAAAACTGATTTGCAAGAAGGTAGGCTGCAAGCAAGCAAATATTCCATTTCCCATGATAATCTCACGAGAGGACGAGCTCACGATTTTATAGGTATTAGGTATTTATAGGTCACTTGACAATGAACATGATGATGTTATTTTCTATGGTAAAATTTGTGTACGTATTCTGTCCTCGTGTCCTCATATCCTTCTGAGAAATAAGTTCAGGAGAGAACTCACCACACGCGCGCAAAAACCACCGCTGCTACCCCAGTTTAGTTTGCATGTTGCAATTTCGGTCGTCCATCCATGATAACATGTATAATTTTGAACAGAGTTTAAACTAATCCGAAAAAATCTATACACCTAGTTTTCTATATAAGTTTTTCTCAGAATAAGTACTTTATTTTCTAAATGTGTTCTATAATAATTTGGATTCAAAACACCCCATGCCCAAAATGCAACATTTTAATTACACTGTCAATATCATAATGGCGTCAAACATTCTCAACAACAAAATCAGGAGGTATTCCAACAAGAACTTGTTCCCAATGACCCAAAAGTCTCCATACTTGAACCGCACAGACATTATTGCCTTGACTCGTTTCACGTTCCACCTGCTCTTGAAACCCTTGTCGACGACAAACTCCCGCTGTGAGCGAACCCCATAAACTTTTAACAGGGCGGGGAACATCTCAACGAGCTGCACCAGATTCGGGAGAATCAGGGCATGAGCTACCACCAGGCCGACGGCTATACTCCCCACGTAAAAATAGAGGAATGCTGGCGCCAAGGACCGGGCTCTTACCACAAACCAGGAGCAGCCCACCGCCTCCCAAAATATTGCGGACAATGTGACATAGATCAATACGTGACCGAACCCTTCCGCCCTTTTCCAAATTAGCGTAACGAAATTGTAGAAATCTGTGAAATTGCTGATGGTGTAATAGTTGTGGCAACTGAGCACCGCTTTCAGACTTTCCTCCCCCACACGAGCAATTAGAAGAACAGTTGTGAATACCAAAGAAAGGAGTCGTGCCATTTCCTCCATTAAATATGTGACATAGATCAATACGTGACCGAACCCTTCCGCCCTTTTCCAAATTAGCGTAACGAAATTGTAGAAATCTGTGAAATTGCTGATGGTGTAATAGTTTAGGCAGCGGAGCACCGCCGTCAGACTTTCCTCCCCCACACGAGCAATTAGAAGAACAGTTGTGAATACCAAAGAAAGGAGTCGTGCCATTTCCTCCATTAAAACCAGATGAAAGATGACGCGAGCCAAGGAGCTCAAAAGGATGAGTCCATTGCTCCTCTCCATGGGGGCTGGGAGAAGTCTCTCTGACAGCAGGTACGTGAGGTCACAGTTTGCAGCGACTAAAACTAGACTGAGAATGGGTGGCGAACAGACAAATGTGAGGTTCATGGTGACCCCAATGGCACCGTAGTATGGCCATCCCTTTGGACTCAAAATCCGATTCCTTCGACGATCTGAAATAATAGATTATGAAAAATTTAAACGGATTTTTTATATTTCCGAGGTTGCGATGATGGTTACCTGCTTCCATTTGATTTGCCTTGCGGAGAAACTGATTATATACATTGACACAATCAGTTAGCTGTTCTGAGCCCAGTACCACGATCACGATGACTAGTACTATGGGTGGAAATGCAATTCCAGAAATGGCTCCGTTGACAATATCAAATTCCGTACTGTTCCCCAAGTATCCGAACCATATCAGGTTAAGTAGGCAAACGAGCCCGGCGGAGAGCACAGCTCCCCAGGAAATTACGAATGGGATGGTTATTGGGAAATTATGACTCTTGGCGACAACAAGGTGTGGATAATCCTTGAGGGAAACTGGCAAGTGTGGCATGAAGCCGAATCCAAAATTATGGATTCTTACGGCAAGCTTTTCCGTCTCTCTTGTCATTGCTTAAAACACAGTTTTGGAGGATGGCGCTGACTGGAATGAATTGAAATTGAATGTGACTTTGGATATAGCGGAACTCACTTGAGATGGAAAAAATGATGGTGCTTTGATTTGTAATTCTCATTCTAGTTGTTTTTGTGCAAATGGTGGAACGGATAAACAAACAAACAAATTGATACGCAATACGAAAAAAATTGATTGAAATTGGTTTTCTTGTTTATTTCATATAATCACAATATTGGTGATTGGAGCTGGTCGGGCTCATGACCGAAAAAATATTTTTCAATTTTCAATAGAATTCTAGTTCGTCGACTAGTTCGAAGTTGAAAAACGAAGAAATAACAACAACAACTACAAGATGGTGGAATAGAAAGTTAGCTGTTTTGAAATATTGTTTTGATTTATAAAACTTTGAACGGAAATAATATGTTTTGCTGTGTCGTGAAACTGCTTTGGGTTTTCAATTCTTGTGGGTGTTTTTGCTGATGTGGGTGGACTTTAGTGTCAAACTTTATCAAGTCCTTAGATCTAATGTAATGGTTTTTGTGGAGGAAAACATTAAAAAGGACATTCTTAATTTGAGCAGGTGGATGAAACCAAACAAAAAACCAATCTACTAATATAAAATTTTCATTACTTTTTCAAAACAGGCATTCGAAGATTGTGAGGAGGGGGGCTACCAAGTCGGACCTTCACGTATTCATCTTAATGGGCACATGCATGAAATATATATAAAATAATCCGAAAGTCCAAATGTGTAGTTCATAGAACAATATTTCACGCAAATACTTATTTTATGTACCAAGGATTACATTTTCCGTTCTAGACCGTCTCATTTAATAGCGCAGGGGAATTAATAACAGGATTCTCTTCTCTTTTCCGCTCAGCAACAACAACTACTACACTCACTATGCATGGCTGGCTTCCCAGAAAAAGAAAATGGAACAACAATTCATTCACTCAGCTGCACATATATGCTACACAAGGGATCTATATTATGTATCAGGTAGTTGGTTTAGGTAGCTTGATTGCATAATAATTAATTGATAAGTTGTGTATAAAGCTGAGGAAATGATGTTGAGTGATGTGTGAGACTCCTGACATTTGGTGATGGTGATGTGATGGCTTTCTTGCATTATTGTTCTAGACTAAATGAAAGTGTAGTGCCCGGTCCAGTTTCCACTGTGTCGCTCCTGGGCAAATTTGTTTGTCAAAATGGAGTGCCGTATGTTCGCACATCATGTGACGAACAAAGTTTATAGGTGGGCCACTGAAGAATCGGTCACAGTAGTGACACTTGCCATTCATCCTCACAGTTGATTGTTTGATGGGGCGATTTTCTGGAGACTAATTAAATCATTAATTCTCCACTTTCCAGGCATATTGTCAAGCATGTATTTAGGTGTTTTTAGTCTTACCGGTAGGTCCTGGGACTAGCTTCTTTGCAACATTCAGCCTATGCATAACCAGATTCAGATGTTTCGTTAGAAGGTGGTACTTATCATCCACCTCGTCAATCGATTGCATACTAGCAGTGGGAAATTTTTTCAGGTAGATAGGTGTCGGGATGTTTGTTGATCTGATGCTTAACGAGGTTCTCCTCGTACCCGAAAACCCGTTCATCACAAATGTTGCACTTTATTCGCTGGAATTTTTAATTTGAAAGGACCGCCGACGGCGCCGCCGCCGCCGTCACCACCACCACTGAAAAAACAAACAAGAAATCCCGAGAATAGTAAAAACGAGCGTAATCTGAGGAGTTTGACAATTTTGATCGAAATGGGTGTACCTTATTTTGTCTGTGTTGTCATCTCTGTCAGCAGCCTCTTCCTCCTCGTCTCGTATTTCCTCTCATTCCACCACGCATTGTTGATTCTCTGTACACCAATTTACAATATCAGCGTATTTAAACTGTCAGGCATTCCTATCACCTGTCAAACCTCTCTCATTCCCCACCCCTCCCCTTATGTATTGCTCTTCACACACACCCAGGCACGCTCACATCCACACTGCATCAAATCTAGTATACTCAGCATCATCGACAGTAGCAGCGTCTGTTGTTTCACACGCCCGCTTCGTCTCTAGTTCACGGACCACCTCCAAGTGCTCCACCAGAATGTGAAGTTTTTTTATCACCCTGGAAAATCTCACATTTGTCACAGATAGAACAATTGAATATCTCGGGCTGTATGGGGCAGAGGTCCCTGGAGCAGATGTCTCCCACGATCTGATCAACTTGACGCTGCTCGACCCCCTTGAAATCATGGGGTGGAGGTCAACAGTGTGACAGCATGTGAGATGCTTTCGCTCAACAATCCCAGGTTCATAGAGTGACAATCCACATCCTGCGTGTGGACACCGCCGGGCTGCCCGCAGGCGAGTCGACGGAGCTCGGGGTGAACTAAAAATCATTAAACCAGTCCAAACAGTTCCAAGTAACTGAATACGCTTTGTACACCTCTCTAAATGAGAATTTACGATATTTTGCTAGTAGTACCTGGCCCGTGTGTCAACCTGTCTTAGTTGTACGAGGTGCTGGAGCTGATCTCCTTCGTCACTGTTCCCAGGAGTGGGTCCCTATTATACAACAACTTTGAAGTCATGCCTAGCAAAATGTGAAGAAAAAGAATGGAGGCACATTCCAAACAGGGAATCAAACATTGAGTAATGAGTTGCACGTTCTTTATTGGTGGTGGGGTCTCTACTTCCTACTTCTTGGATGCCCGCCGACTTTTCCGGGATTTCTGACTGCCCCACTTTACATACACTTTTTTTTAAAATTTCAGCTTTTAGCTGTGCTGCTGGTGATAGTATACCGTCTTCTGTGTTCTGAATTTTCCTGGATTTTATCGAGAGGCCTTCCAGCCACGGAACCAAGAACACGTTTAATGAACGCTTCAGATTTTTATACTCTCTGTTGTAGTCGGTCACGATTAATATACAATCTTTACAAATTGCAGGTATAATTTACTTTTCCAACTTCTCTTCTTCTCCCAGCAAACAGATATACAAAAACTCACAGTGTCCCGATAGACTGGGAGATTTTCCCGATATTCACATTTTCGTGTTTTATAAAGCAAAGCGGTGCTCACAAATATTACAACGCCCCATTGTTAAGTGTTTTGTTGCAGTTGGCAATATATATATATGTATCCTGTTGGGCTTATCGGGACGGACTGACTGATGCCAAGCTTTTAGTTGGCTTGGGAAGAGACGCAATGGGGAACTTTCACCTCTCTCTCTCGGTCTATAGTACAAAGGAGGCTATTCTTTCCTATGCGAAGACGTTGTGTACGTATGTATATATAGCAGACAGGGACCCGTCGCTTTGATATTATTACATAGCTGAGTGTGATTTAGTGTAGGTATGCTGACCATGCAGCGTGGCCTGCCTTTACCACCGATAAGATTCCCATGAGGAATATTGATGAACAACCACTGTTCCGTTCGTTCCACTTTCATGCGTAGAGATGTACGGGTCACAGGTACACACTATGATTCTTGTACTACGAGTAATATATATAGCCCGGAATTTGGTATGCACACATGCCGCACTGTCCAGACGGTTGCAGCTGTCATATTCGCAGCTATAAGTTTTATTAAATTATTGTTCACCTTGAACAAGGTTTGAGAATCACTTGGAAATAACGGAATTCTAATACTGCTAGTTTCGTTACCGCTGGACAGGCCACTTACCCCACCGCGTCGAGGAACACCTCCTCCTTTACGACCACCCCATCCAGCAAGTCGCCACCAGCAGCACCAACCACCTCAGTAGCACCAGCAGCAACCTCAGCATCCCCAGCCTCTAGCTCCTCCACAACACCACCAGCAGCAATCTGATCCACCTCCTCCGGACCCCCTTATGCTCCATCATCACCATTATCATCATCAGCCTTGTTCCTTTCCGCATCACCACCACCAACCTGCCACACTATCATCCCCTTCTCCTTCTCGTTCCACACTGCCAACGCTGCCAAGCCACCCATGCCCGGCACCACATCGTCCAGGTCAAGAGACCCGCTCCTCTACCAGCCCTGCTCTCTCCATGTTCCGCACAAAGCGGGTTCTTTGGGCGGCGGGGTCCTCCTCCTCTCGGGCAGATGGTCCTCCGAGCACGACGGATGACCCTGTAAGTCCAATGACGGGCTCGGCGACTCGGGCAGTACTACCCAACTCCCACTATAACTGACAGTACCACCGTAGCCAGAACAATCCCAGCTACGGAGATACTGCCCCCTGATACTTAAACAAAAAAACATTGTTATTATTAATATTATATTNCAGTACCACCGTAGCCAGAACAATCCCAGCTACGGAGATACTGCCCCCTGATACTTAAACAAAAAAACATTGTTATTATTAATATTATATTATTACTATTATATTATTATTATTATTACTACTACTACTACTTAAGAGTTTGCCTGCTGCTGGATGGCAACGGGAAGCTGGCTACCTCCTGTGTCGGGCATGTTTTGTCCGAATTACCGTAATTGAAAACTGCAATAAAGTTTTCAGTTACGGTATCAGCTGCAACACAGGACCCCAATGCATCTATTCCAATTCTGAATAGACAGTTTGCCAGTTTTAGACAAACTGAACAGGGCTTCCCTACACACTCCTAAAATATAAAAATTTCAATATAAATTTTACTTTTTAAATTAATATTTTAAAATAAAAAAATATATTTTACCATTTGGTGGTGATGCTGATGTTGTGTGTGGTGGGTGGATTAGCAGAGAGAGACAGAGCATTTTTTTGCTTCGCGGGCTCTACCACCACACACAAAAACAACTTGTTGCTATGCTGTATAACGCAGGGCATACCTCACTTGCTCACTGTACTCTGCCTGTGCTGAAGGTATAATATTTGTTTTTTTACCGGTATCCACGAAATTGACCAAGTAAACCATCAAGAGATGGAACAAGGTGGGGCGCACCAATGGGAAATAGATCATGATCCTTGACGTCAGAAAGAAATTAAACAAGGGGGCCAAGAAGAAAATGATGATGAAGCGAATGGTTCTGGTGGTGCACCGTCTGCAGCTGGTAAAGTAGTAGAGGAATGTGTGACCATGCCAGCTGCATGTAGCTCCGCTTCAGTGGCATTCGCACCACATCACGCGTTGGCAAATGCTGAGGCAGATGCTGCGGGTTTGGCACCACCTGTAGCTGGTGGGGTAGTAGAGGAATGTATGACCGTGCCAGCTACAGGCGGCTCGAATCATGTAGCATCTGTGTCACATTTGGTTTTGGTTGGGTTTCCCGTAGGCTCTGATCACCTTGCGTCTCTTTGTAAGAATGCATTTGATCCCAATGCATCTGTGAATCCGGGTCTTGTCAATCTTTTGGGGTATGAACCTCCTGCCGTTGGTGGCCGAATAAGCAATAATTACCTGGAGGGAAACCATGACCAAGAGGGGATGGACGAGAGTGAATTTGAAGGTGGTGTCACTCCACAATCTAGTAGTGAAGAGGAGTCTGATGATGATGGAGAGAGCGAATCTGAAGGTGGTGTCCCTCCACAATCTGGTAGTGAGGAGGAGTCTTATGATGATGGCGAGAGCGACGATAATTCCTCTGAGGTATTCTGTATTGCAAACTCGCTATATGCACTTTACATATTTCCAGACTCGCCGTAACTTATTTCCATGTCCCTATTGTTATAGATGTTTTCCGAAGCACTTCTCACTAGTTTAACCGTCAGCAATGAGCATCGTAGGAAGCTATTCCGTGCAAAGCTTGTTGGCCGTTTTGGGAACTACCGCGCCACCGCAAGGTGATCAACCCATGGTAGCGTCACCCGCGCCACCAGAAGGTGATTATCCCATATTTGCGTCATTAGCAAGTCTGAAAATAAAACAATACCTTTTATTAATGCAATATTGTTCTTTCCAGACAATCAGCCAGTTGCACCTCGTGGGGGATGCGGGCGACCAGTACTACATTTGCCTCCATGTGTTATAGTGTATCATCGTAATCATCTTCCTCCATTCCTTAAAACCTATAAAAAGCCAAAAACAAAGAAGACATTCGTCCTCAGCACTGCTTTGAATATGCTATTTGGAGGACACAATCACTTTAATAAAAAGCCTGAGGATGTAGTAAATGACGAGGGATTGCTCTGCGAAAAATGCAACATATATTTTTATTCAATTCTATGTTTTTGTAACCATCTCCAAGATTGCAAGTGAAGTTCAGTTTATTATTTTATTTCTTGGTAAATATATCCCCTTTTGGTAATAAATTAATTGGTCCATATATTTTCATTTAAAATGTCTGTTTTGAATAAACTTACCAAAACCAGCAAATTTTGAGTTTCGAGGTTTGTACAAATTTTCCGAAGAAACACCTACGTCTGGCCTGATAAAACAAACAAGGTCGGAATGGAAATGCCTCCACGGACGTATAGGTTACCACCACCCGATGATAATCCACCAATAAGTAACCGTTACTCTTTTATTCAAGTGCTTGCAAAAAATGCGTTCTGTAGATGGTGTGATTGGAAAACGTTTTTTGACGCCATTCAGTGGTATGCCACTATAGTTTTGAGCAACAACAATAACCATTTGTGGTTCCTTTTTACCCTTTTTGTATACCAAGTGCTTACAAACCACTGGCAATTCATTGTAAATTCCCTTTGCTAGGAGCAAGTTATTTTTTGCCTCTATTGAATTCCTTCTCCAACATAAACTGGTCTATATAGAGCAAAGCAGGTGTCACAATGAGGTCTTAATTTTGCAACGAAACGTCTAACTGGTTTCCCCAATGAAAGCAAATATTTTTCATGAAAAGCATCTACGTTTTTATTTAAACAATAAAGCCTTATTGCGTTTGAAAATCTTTCACGTTCCTCATTTTCAACATTGCATTCTAATCGTGTCTTTAGAATATGTAAGTCATTCATAGTACTCCTTTTATCGTGCAATCTATTCAATTATTCACTAAAAACTAAATCATTTGCCTGACAAATGGGCTCCTTCAGTTGCACGATGGCAGTTGCTCGTCGAAATATCATTGGTCCCCGTCAGTAAGCTTGCATGGATGTGTAGCCAAAGAAGAATCGCAAATAGGACTGCATTGGGAAATATTCATCAGCATAAGGACAGTTAAATTCCCAAATGGGGCTTCGTTTTCTCTGATACGACTCAAACGATCACTTATCATACACAATAGTCGACATCCAACCAGCCTGCAAATAAAATAATTAAATTAGACGTCACAAAATTCGTCAATCGAGGATTTGTCTTCCTTACCCACTTTCGTCTAAAAGTAGCCACGAAAGAGATTTCAAGTAACGTTGTCTTTCTTTTGAATAGTACTCTGAAACCATTTCTTCAAAGCTGCATTTAACTTTAAATATGCTGAGAAGAGAAAATGTTGTCGCACTTTTTCACGCTGCACGCTGCAAAAGAAACTTTGCCTGTCGACGCAGCACAAGCCATTGTTTTCCAGTTCTTTTGCTACTAGCTTTGCAAAAAACGATTTTCCACTCCCTGCAAAAAAATTGCAAATTACAATGACTTGGCTAGTTTTTGATTGTTGAATTAACTCATTTTTTAAAGCCTTTGTATGTGATTTAGTCAATGACAAAAAGTTTGCCTCCAGATGCAACTTGGGGTTTCTTTCACTGACCCGTTGTTTGGACAAAGACTTTTCATAAAATGAGGTTGGTATTGGGTACTCACTCGCAGACTGATACCAATTAAATATTGGTGTTGTTGCCATCTTGTGTATAAGAAGCAGAATTTTATTTGTCTTGTTGCTCCAAGTGGCAAACGCATGCTGACGGAACATCAGCAGCTATGGGTCCTTCTGATCATTCCCGAAAACGTAAGAAAAGCGTTATAATACTCATATCAATCAGAATAGTTTAAAAGTATTTTTTCTTTTCAATATTTTATCTTTCAGGAGTTTTTGTGGACGAGGAAGTTGTTTCGCCCAATCCAGCACATACCCCCCGGCTCCATCACCACCAAAAATTGCTCGGGTTGAAGTCAAGGAGGAAGAAATCGACGACTGCGATTATGAGGAGAATGAAATCGATGACGTCGAACTGGTTAAGTTTTACCAAGATTTGAAAAATAAGTCCACCCAGGAAATGCAGCCATATCCGGACCGTAATCCAGGCTTCTATGATACGTATGATACCGTTAAAATAGGAAACATTGTGCAATTGAGACTATACTCTACAGAACTTCCCCCAGCACGAAAGTGTATATTCAAAAAAAGAACGTCGGTATGTCGTCGGTCTAATTTTATAAAAAAAAGTATTTCCCTCTTGGTCATTTTTACTATTTAGACCAAAATCCGTCAAGGATAAGTTTCAATGCCAAGTGTCTACGCAAGTTTCTGGTGGATTCTAAACCTCTTAAGCAGAAGCTGATATCGAACCCGGATGAAATTTTACACAACAAGTGTAACGACCAGAGGAAGCCTGAATTGTGAATTGTTTTCTGGACTTGTGGGTGGCGGCACCTTATCCGTCTTGGAAGGAATATTTGTAACATTCAGAAAACTATTGCCTTTTCCACTGATTTGAAGTTGTTGAAAATTTGTTTTGGGATTCCCGGTGGTCGTATTAATCTTCAAATAAATATTTTCCCATTTGGTAACATATTCCGGACTCGCAGGCTGATTTGCCTTTTTTGATTCGGAATGACCGTTTGTAACATTCAGCGAACTATTGTCCCCTTCCACTGATTTGGAGTTATTATAAGATTTTGTTTTGGGATTCCTGGTGGTT
>JAANSN010003875.1:0-16915 GCA_036850665.1 Dicranocentrus wangi | reverse complement strand
GCGCTGAGAAGCGTAAAATCCGTTTCAGAAGCAATTATTTGCACCGGAGCTTGCTGTCCAAATCCGGGTGGATGCCAAACTGGACTTTGGGGAGGCAATAACCGTTGTCCTTGCAGTAGTGCAGCAGGAGTGCACCCATTTGCAGACCCTGCCATTGACAGGACAAGTACCATGCAGCAAAACAATCCGAAGTTTGACCACGAGAATACACTCGGCAGAGGAGGCGGCGGAGCTGGGGCGTCGCCAAGCATGTTGTCGATGTTATTTGGAATAAAGGCATTGGCTCGGATGACCCACGGACGGCCCCGTCTGCACCTGGGGCATCGTGTGCCATTGTTCCCTCGCCCAGCTGCTCTGACTACCCGTCTCACGCATCTAGGATGGGCAAGGCACCCGCAAGGCAAAAACGAAAGCTCCCTTCCATCCCCGAGATCGACATCGTGTACCACTGGAAAAGGGCCATTGCAGTGACAGCAAGTGTCCTCAACAAGGAGAACCATGGCAAGCCTTTCAATCGCTCGTTGTGGAACCGCTTCTAAATATGGGGTCATATTACATAGCGCATTAGATTTTCATAATAAAAGTGGATCATTTGGAGGTCGCTAAAGAATATATGAAAATATATGGTAATGAATGTGTCGGGAGCGTTCTTATTTAACGTTGAAATGATACATAAAAAACAAAAGTTACAATTAATGCTTAATTTCACTTACCCCCAAGGAGATCTCTTAGCTCTGCCACGCGCCGTTTCAAAGCCAAGTTTTCTTTTGATTCCGTCATAGACACGAAAAACGACACCAAAAATACTAAGTATTTTACCCATGTCTGGGGATCAGTCAATACGTCCTCGATGTATGTCAGAGGATTTTTTGCAAACTTTTTAATTTCATTTACGTACACAAAGAAAGGGTAAATGTATACGGTAATTTTGGTTGTAAAAAGCAACAGCACTATAAAAAGATTCATGATTTACGATTTTTAAATCTCATTAGTTGTGAGAAACCACCTCTACACGAAATAGACACTCAAATCATCTTTAAAATGAATGAAAATATAGATAGGTAATTTTATTCAGATTCACATAAAGTTTCAAAAGTTTTAACAAAGACACAAATTAGAGTAAATAAAAAATTTCCTCCATGGTCACGGAAGGAGGAAAGGTTCCCAAAACGCAGGCAGCGTTGCCTCGTTGGATTGCGACGCTCAACCTTTGTGTTAGGTCTTCTGATTGTGATTTGTGATCATTGCAGGCTTGTACACATACTTGGTATAAAAGGCTGGAAAGGTACGTCATGAGAGAGAAAATTGCTGAAGAGTGCCGCTACTCGTAAATGAGATATTAAGTTTAGACAAGATTTTCTATAGTTGTAAATAGTGATAAGGACCATGCTGTTCCAATGCCGTGAATTTAAATAAAAGATTTTTTAACTTTAATTCATCGAATTAGCAAATCACCATAAAATCAAGGAGCCAATGGCTTCATCTGGCTGCATAGTATTTATATCACAACATGCTTAAATTCGATTAATAAAACAAAACTTTTATGCATACATGATTTGTGGGGCATCTGTCTGTGCCACTCAGCATAAATATGCCAAAGTTGCAAATGTTACAAATGTCAATCTGTATTTATGGGATGGTAGGAGATAACTTCGAGATCCTCGGACTATTCCATCCAGAGAACCAGCCAAACTTGAATGGGATGTTCCAACAGAAATGCTTTGCGAGAGGTTTGCATTGAGATCGAGATCGATCGGAATGAATTGTAAAACAATGGGACTCCAATGAACTGGAAATGTTTATATTTAGAACTTTTGTATTTGGAGATTGGACCCGTGTTTTAAAAAAATTCTCGGGTGGCATACTCAAAACCGTTGTTCTTTTTTACTGAAGGTTGAATAAAGATATTATGGATCTGATATGGTATGTCGATCGATTTGAAAACTATGGCAAGGATGTCATCAAAAAGTGTAAAGTCAGTCCGGATGTTTATTGCCAACTATCACTTCAACTAGTTCAACTGCTGTATTATTACAGGTATCCGATGTGTTCTTACGGAATCAGCTTCACAGAGAAAGTCACATTTTTATGCATATGATGTGAAGCATTAAACATTTGACGTTTACATAATCAGTTCCAATTTTCCACGAGTTCTATTCAGATTTCATATTATTAAAGGGGTTTGCGAAAACAGCAGTATGGTTCTGTTATGTTCTGTTTAGCCTTCACGGCAAAATGGCTGCGTCACGATACGATACGCGCGTGAATACGATACTAAAATGTTGACTGCACTCTACTATCAACCACAATGAATGTCTACAAGCCTTTTCCTTGCCAAGGGTTTTGATCAAACGGAGAAGCAAAGAAAGTTTCATTTGACGGTTGAGAAACAAACGACCGTTATGGTGAAAATATGTTGGGAGACGGGATCGACACCATTTAATGGACTTGAAACAACAAGCGTCCAAGATGAAACCTTCAAAACTGCCTATGAAATGAACCATTTTGCTCTCTCAACGAGTCAGGTACGCAGAAGAGGTTTGAAAAGAATAGCATTGTTTTATAATTTAGCAAGAAAAGGCTTGACTTTGATGCAAAGATCAACTACCGTGTTAACTTTGGTGGACTACTCAGTTCCATTCCAGCTCTTTGACCTCAATTTCTGAGTGTCACACACACAGCAAACAATTTGTCCGGATTAGAAATTAGAGAGTCATTGAGGACCGGAACCACCCTGGATCCAACGTGACGGTTGCTGGTGGTGTTATGTAAGTAAATTGAGGCTTGTTTTTGTTTTTAGCTTCCAACCCAAGATTAATTCATGGGGCATGGCGTAGTTGTTTCAAACGGGTATGTATGGTGCTTTATACAACCCTCACTGAGCCAAATCCATCATATACTTTGTATATCCGCCTTTTTTGCTAAGTTCCGGAAACATCGACGGAGTTTATCTGAGCGGCCGACCGACTGTAACCGGAGCATATTATCCGACCGTTTAGCTAGAGTTTACAACAACGGAGTCTCTCTGTATCTGATGATCGTGATGATGAAACAGTTGTTGGAATGATTTCCTGATTTTGAAAACTGCCGTTTCTATCACTCGCAGAGAAACCTCTACACCATTCGCAACAGTTTTTCGATCATCTAAAAAATGAGATTACTACGCTTGATGTAAAATTAGGTAACCTCTCAAAGGCCATTTTTCAAATTATGCTTCGCATTCACACTACTATTCTTTTTTCCTCTGCCCTGATAGATAAATTCATGTCAGGTGTCTGGTTCGTTTAAGAAGTTGAGTTTCAGATTTAAAAATGGCGACAAATGGTGTACAATATTCTACATCGCACTGAGGTGCTTTACTTTTCGTAGAACCTGTAGTAGGGAATGCAAATGTAAGACCACAATAACTAAAACTCTAATTTGTCTTATATTATAGACTGAATGAGTGAGTTTTAAATCCTTCGATGCAAGCCTTGCCCTATGAGTCATTAAAAAAGTTCTTTCAAATTCAATACCTTTTGTCTAGCCTGGTTTACCTGCCTTGAATGGGATTATGATGTGGATCGTTAAACTTCAAAATTCATTGCAAATCCACAATTTCTTTGCTTCCTTAACATGATTTTCCCCCTGAAAGTAAAAAGAATGTATTTAAAGCAAAGAGAAAACAAGTCAGTTTACATCACAATCAACGCTTTTGAACAAAGCACACCTGTCATTTTACATAACTACTCTTTTAAGCATCAAACAGCCCCTTAATCACCAAAACGTTCTTGTGAACTCACATCACGAACCGGAAAGAATGGAGCATTAGGGAAAAGCAACAGTGTAAACCTGGTTGTGAGCAGCAGCCAGCGAAAACTTTGTTCGCGCACATGAACGTGCTGCGGAGATGTAGTCAAAAAGTATTCAAAACAAAATGCGCTGCATACTTTCCCCTCATTTGCCATTCTGCTTTCACTCACGCAACTCATCTCCTCTCTTCCTCGTTCTTATTTAGACATTTCGCTGTACTCGCTGTAAAGTTTTAGTTGTTTTTCGGTGATATTACAGCAGTTTTGCCTGTAAAAGGCTGTTCATAGAATTTCTTGAATCCGTGCCAAAATAAAACAGATTGCTAAAAAAGTTGGTTGAACATGTGAGCACGGCAGACAAGACAGCATTTGGCAGACAGCGAAAATAACGTACAAGACACAGATCTGAAACTCTGAAGTCTAGTCTGAAAAAAGACTGTATCTGTGGTTCCATATTTTTGAAAATAGATTAAGCTTGATTAAAATGAAGATAAGGATAATTCTGTACGAGTTTTGGCTGTGGACCGCACTGATTGTGACTTCGTCTGGGTCTGGAAGCATAGGAACAATAAGGGTTACCACCGGCACGGCCCGGACTGACCTTCAAAAGGAAACGACTATTTCAAACGCGGTGGATTTGCTGGCTTCAGTCCACAAAGGTAAATGTCAAGGGGAAGCTGCTCAAAAGCTCTCAACGCCATTTCTAATTAATATTTCACGAGAATCCTTACAATCAAAGTGCAAAAAGCTGCCCTTACGATTTAGAAGGAAAACTGAGAAATTACACGAGCACGACGTCGAAGAAACATTATCTCCCAAATCAACCTCCACGCTACATTTGCAGATTGTCAATAATGAAAGGAGACAGGATAGCAGGAGAACGCGAAACAATTCCATATCAGGAACAACTTCAAATCTTTCTCTTTACATCACACATTTTGCAACAAATACAAGTCACCCAACCAAAGAACCTAAACCCCTAAGCCATTATTTCAATTCCTGTAATTCTTCCAAACAGTGTCGAAATAAACGTGTAATCACAAAATGGAATTTGAGTTTTCAAAACCCAACTGGAAAAAAAGCAGACAGGCTCAACAAATCAGGAGATCAATCCAACATTTCATTTCCAAACGCCAACTCCTGGAGGCTACTGAGGCATACGCGCTCCTCGAAATCAGTTCCTTTCCCACTGGCTGCGAGTGTATCTGAATCAAATCAATTTGATAAGAGGGGAGACATCCTTCCAAAGTCAAACTTTGTCCCAAAACACCATTACGCAACCAATAATACCAAGGTTGGCACTACTACTTTCACATCTTCCAGTAAACTGACCTCAAATTTTCCCAACGCCCGCCATATACGGTCCACTGGGATGGCTAAAAGCATTTCCACATTATTTCAGTCCGAAGGAATAGCTCCTCCGTCTTCAGAGATTTCTCCCAGAAAGTTTCTCCCAAATAATACACTTTCAGCTTGTAAGTCATCACAAGAAACTAGTCTAGAAGAATCAGTCAGTCTCAATGAAACCCAAAGCCGCAACAACTTTACATCACCTTCTCACCAAAGAATGACACATATTGAAACCAGCAGCGTGGACGGGGAAACTTTGGGCCCCAACTTCACAATAATAACAGACCGGCAAAGGAGCAGTTTTTGTGAAAATACCACAGATGAAACACACAATGGAGTTGACAGACGGGAAGCACTGGTGGTGGAGAAAGGAGCGTCTATGAACCCTGACCAAGAACCGCCGTGGTGGATTACAAAAGAGATTCCGGAGAAAGTTGCACGGTTCAAGATGAAGTATCCCGTGAAACTCTGGGAAGCATGGGGACTTTACGGGGATTCTTATTTACACTCCATAAATCCACACTGGCTGAAGTTTAATCCGCCAAATCCGGCAGTTCATAAGATACTTGCTGCGTTGTATGGGATTTTCATGGTTGTTGGGTGTGGAGGAAATATGCTCGTGATTTTTATGTTTGCCAGGTAAGTCATTTGTCTCATATATATCTACTTCTACTTACTACACCTATTTCACTCTGTCTACAAACATCCAATAGGGAAACGGCGACGACAATGGCAACTGCATGGTGTTGGATAAACGTACCGATAGGTTTAATGTCGGGATAGACTGATTGATTAAACCGAATGTAAAATTTCCGCTTGTCAAAATCAGCGTTTTTGAGTCTCTATCCCAATGATAAAATCCTTGTATTCATATGTATACAAGGTGCGAATAGTTATAGTAAAACAAAATACCATTAGTCAAACAAATGTTTTGTTAGTCGACTAAAAGTATTTCCAAACCAAACTAAACTGTGGATATTGGATTGTTCATAAAGTCTTGTTTTTCCATATGTGCATATGTTTATCTCCACACATGTTTTCTCGGTTTGTATGTAAAGTCATTCAGGGAGACAGGTTACGTGTCGGCAACCTACAGAATTGGTGAACTAAATTACAAATGTCCTGTTAAAGAGATTCAGTTTCGTTCATTCTTACAGAAAGTTTGATGAGTAACCTTTAGTGAGTTTTACTGACTTTCCTCAGAAAGATCTTCCTCAACTATTTTACAAAATCATATTTCCCAATAAAGATTTTAATATAGTTGATTTGTATGGAATTCTATTGCTTTCGTATGTTGTGAGGATCTTATTTTATTTGAAGCTTACAATTAGAGGACCACATCATGACAATAGCAGGAAATTACATTTAGGTTCAACCTGCATATATTTCATCAATGCATAATTTAACACATTTACCAATTCCACCTGTATGAGGGGAGAAACACATCGTAAGTTTTCGTTTTAAGTAAACGCCGCCACACCATGCCATGTAAACAGAGCGTAACACCAGTAAATCTATGTGTCATATTGACAAGAAACGAAACGTCTATCTTGGGATGAACTGCTTGCAATAAGGCAAGACAGAACCATGAATACTGTATAACATCCCTTACATAAACAATACTCGGATTTTAAGGTGCATTAAATCTGTATGACAAAATGGCATTAGAAAGTTCCTTGTTCTAAATATTTAGTACCTCTATAGTCTGCACAGTCACGCCAACGTCTTGGAGAAAACTCCGTCAAGTATCCTAAGTATGCATTTCTATGGGGCTCGGGCGATATGCAATATTTCCTGAACTGTAAGAGTGTGAATCTGAATAAGAAATTCTCATTGTTTAGGTGTCGCTCCTTGCGGACTCCCCCAAATTATCTGATTGCAAATCTAGCAGTCAGCGACTTCCTCATGATGGCGAAAACGCCCATTTTCATCACAAACAGCTTGTACTACGGACCCGTTCTAGGAGCATTAGGTAAGCTTGAGTCATTATCGAAAATTGGAAGAGTCATTATTCCATCATTATTATATTTTTTTTTAAATAGCAAAAGCTATTATATTGTATGTAAAGGCTAGTATTCAATGCATTATGCAATATAAAAACCAGGCTCAACTTTAAGACTGAAAATGTTTTAAAGAGGAGGATATTTTTTGGAGCTACGATTAAAGATGAAGTTTCGCAAAGTGAAAGAAGATGACGATCCTTTTACGAATCCCTTTATTACCTTGTAGCTTCCCTACACAAAACAATAATGAAGGCTTACAAGAATTTGCTATTTATGTTGATGAAAGGTCTGAGAGTAAGCCAGTCGTCCCCTTGTCTTTTTCAGGCTGTAAAATCTACGGATTTGTCGGGGGATTGACTGGGACAGCGTCTATTATGACGCTAGCTTCCATCGCCCTGGATAGATATTACGTGATCGTTCATCCGCTAAATCCCTTCAAACGAACCACTTCCAGACGAGCACTCCTCATGATTGCTGGCGTGTGGGGCTACTCTGGATTTTTCGCCTCCCTCCCATTGTTCGGTGTTAACAACTACACGGCCGAAGGCTACCTGACGAGTTGCAGCTTTGACTATTTATCCGAGGAGCTGGCGGACAGGAGCTTCGTTTTCATCTTCTTTCTTGCTGCTTGGCTTGTCCCAATTTCAATTATTACCTTCTCATACGTCAACATTTTCCGGATGGTGCGCGCCACGGAGAGAATGGAAATTTTCGACAGTGGGTCAGCCAAGAAGGGAGAAAGCTTCAAGTGGAGGTACCTTCATTCCATTATCCTGCTCCTGCATGGTCATTATTCATCAACTAGCATTTCACCTGTCACTTTATTCTAAATTTAATTAAAAACCCTAGACAGTCTACTAAGTATAGCCAGATGCAGGTTGAAAGAATGAAAATAAAAATATTTTGAATGCTCTGCTTTTTCGTATCCGTAGGGCAAATGAAGAGAAGCAGTCGACGGATGTGAAAGTGGCCATGCTCTCCATCTCGGTAATCTCCTTGTGGCTTCTGGCATGGACGCCGTATGCGGTGGTGGCTTTGCTGGGAATTTTCGGTTGGAAGGATCCTCTCACGCCTCTCGTCTCCTCCGCTCCGGCTCTGTTTTGCAAAACAGCGAGCTGCATCAATCCCTTTGTGTACTCCATTAACCATCCCCGGTTCCAGAGGGAGTTCCGGTCCAAGTTTAAAGTATGCTTTCGATATCACCAACGACGGAGAGTGGTCATTCGGCAGGCGTCCTTCTTTTCGACGGCCACGCGTGGGAATTCGGTCAACCTTGGAGTTTTCAAGAGAGGAACGGTTAGTCGGACCACGAGCAAGACGCTCAATCTCCAGCTGGAAACGGGGGACAGAGACAGGGACAATAAGGCTCAGTGTACTTTTGTCAACGAGGCTGCGGCTGTACCTTCCAATTCCAATGATTTGAGCGATGGACGTCCTTCAATTAATGTTATTGCATCACAGGGCGAGATGTCAGCAAAAGGGCTACCTAAATCCGGTTTTCAAGCTCATGAAAGTAATAATGAAACGACCGGGACTGAAAAATGCTATATTTCCACTGGAAATGTAAATACTCCTGACAGTGACTTGACAGGAGATCCGAAATCCGACCATATTGGAAATGGAAGTGCTGTTGTGGATCGCAAAATTACCTGGAGAATGCAACGAGCAAGAAGCTTACCCGACGAGCTGACAGTCTGTAATATTGATCTTCAAAGGAGGACAACGTCAACAAGCATTTCTGCTGAGTCGGGGAACAACGTGATGGGAGATGAAATCGTCAGCTACTAATGGGCTCTGCATTGTCCTCCGCGTCGGGAGAAGTAGTCACGACTGAATTGTAGTTTATATAACAGTTTGCATAAAGTGAAGAAGAAATGTATTTTTTGTTTGAAGAGCACTACTTTTAGTCAGAATCGTTTATTGTTCCCAATACTGCGTATGTCATTATTACTTTCTGAACGGGATTGTCTCAAATGTAAACAAAACGAAGCTCATATAAGCAACTTATTGAAGTTTCGAGTTTTAGTTTCGTACTACAACGAACGAACGAATGAACAAATGGGCTTATGGATTTGTAATCCTACATAAGGATGTCTAGTATAGACTCTTATTTAGCTCTTGAATCCTGTAGCTGTTGGATATATGAAGTATACAAGCAAGCTCGAGCTGAGTTTTGGCCGAGTTTACAGAAATAAATTGTACTGGACGGCCATGAAACTAAAAGGCTATATAACTTTTTATTGGAAAGTACATAAGTAATCATCTCATCGTGGATCGTCTGTCGTCTACACTGGCTAACATTTCTGCCGACCCATTACATAGTGTGAACTGGAGTTTGTGCCATCCTGTCATAAAATTGCATCTCGTCTCGATACACGGCATGGACTACAAATGAAAAATGTAATAGCAAATACATACGTTAGAGAGAATGCTTTAATCCATATTACACCCAATCTTGCACTTACGATTATACGTACAACTTTAAATATTTTCTCCTGCTTCATAATTATTGTTCTCTCTCTCTCTCTCTCTCTTCATAAAACTCTACACGACCAGGTTCTTTCCTTTCTTTTATTGCAGTTTATTGGGTTGTAGGAGAAGGAACACTCAACTGAACCAATTCACGAAACCCAAACGAGCCAAATTGTTGCTTTCCCTTTCACTCCCATGACCAGTGTGGCTTAGCTTAGGCTTGTGTCGAAACTAAACTAGCCGCGGACACGTAAAGCTGTCTTGTTAGTCCAACATTCAGAACAACACAAACAGGATTTTCTGCAGTGGCTCTCTGTCAGCTAATGGACATGTCCGGTGTAATAAAAAGAGTGAGGCGCTTTCTCACCGAGAATTTACTGCTCCTGGGAACAGTCGTTGGAGCCGTTTCTGGATTTCTACTAGGTAAATCCTCATTGCATATTCCTCTGTTTTAAGTAAATGCACCGCAATTTTCATTACTCCAGTAATTATCTGAAGATTTTGAACTGTAGTCAAAATTCAGACAAGCAATAATTTAGATCACATCAAATACCTTCGAAATCGGTTACCGAAGGAAAAGAACCTATGTAAGATAGGAGATTGCGTAAATTAAAATAATTATCATTAGGACTCGTAATCAAACAATTTCAACCCGATGCATCCATTATGTCATTGGTCGGCTATCCTGGAGAAATATTCATGCGCTCATTACAGCTTTTAATTATCCCACTAATTATCTTCAGTTTGATAGCAGGTAACTCCTAAATGAATTTCCTTCCTGATAAAACAATATAGCAAGCAAAAAATTGAAGCAAGCATGGTTTACATCGTAATAGGATCTTCTACCTTGAATATTAAGACAAATAGGAAAATAGCTTTACGGACATTTGTATACTTTCTCGTCACTTCCGTTGCAAACGCTGCGTATGGAGTGGGTTTGGCCGTTGTGTTTCAACCCGGGAGTTCCTTGGAAAAGACCGAGTTTAGCGATATCATACTTACCGAAATAGTGGAAAGGAAGAACACCCTACTCGACAATTTTCTAGACATGGTTGCAAAAACATACCCATTATACCAATTAACCAGTTTTTGTATATTTTTATACCACCCGTATTTTAATTTCAGCATTCAAATTTTGATCTTGTAATTAGGGAAGAAATATAGTACCGAATAATGTCTTTTCCAGTTTGTTTGAACTTGTAAGTACGGATCATTTTAACAGTCATCTTTCATCTTATCAGTTTGTAACTTGTGACACTTATGACATGACTGAGCAAAAAGTATCTTTGCTTAATTAGACAACCACTAGTTACACTGAAGAAGTCAGTGGCGTAGAATACACAAAAGCCTTAGGCATGCGGTAAGCAAGTTTGTACGTTATATGTTGTAAAAAAGCTATGATTCGTTAAAACGTGTTCCGCTACAAAATAACTTTGTTTAAACCGGCAGTCGAGGTATAAACGCAATTGGCCTTATATTTTACTCTCTACTATTTGGAACTGTGTTGTCACTAATGGAAGAAAACGGGAAACAATTGCGGGACGTGGTTCAAGTGATTGATTTGGTAAACATGAAGATTATATCCGGTCTAATTTGGTAATTAAACGCTTTATAGTAAATTTTACATTCACAAGAAGCTCTCAGCTGCAGAG
Source organism: Dicranocentrus wangi (assembly GCA_036850665.1). Classification (NCBI taxonomy): domain Eukaryota; kingdom Metazoa; phylum Arthropoda; class Collembola; order Entomobryomorpha; family Entomobryidae; genus Dicranocentrus; species Dicranocentrus wangi. The sequence continues at coordinate 5,647 of JAANSN010003875.1, read as the reverse complement.
GAAATTTAGATGTGCTGGAAAACGTTCAGGTTAACTCCGTTTGGCGTAATGAGTCTGATTGCGGCTAAAGTCTTGGAAGTTGACGATATGGGGAAAATCATGTCTTCATTGGCGATATTCATACTCACCGTTGCAATAGGACTGATCCTATACCATCTTGTAATAGTGCAAATCATTTACTTCATACTTTTGCGGAGGAATCCGATCCCATTCTACACCGGACTGCTTCCAGCCCTTGTGACAGGATTTGCGACCGACTCGTCGTGAGTTACTCATTGTTATATTTCCCTTTGATTGAATGAATGTAGAGTAGCTAGCAGGCAGGAGACGGAAATCAAATCATTATATTGTAGGAGCGCTGCACTCCCAGTGACACTCAGATGCTTGGACAATCTCAACGTGGACTCCAGAGTGTCTCACTTTGTGGTTCCAATTGGAGTGATTTGCAACATGGATGGAACCGCTATGTTTATCAGCACAGCGTCTACTTTCATTGCGCAAATGAATGGCATGGAACTTGGTGCTGGGGACTACATCTCCATCTGGTTCGAATACAATTGTTCTAAATCTTCTTCTACTGAAACTACAGACCTGCATGAAATTTTTACAAACAGAGAATTCCTAAATACTCTTTGAACTTTAAAGTATAACAGCCACGGCCGTATCCATTGCCGCAGCAGGAGCGCCCAGTGCCTCACTCACACTCATGCCGATCGTGTTAAACGCAATTGGAGCACCAATTCAAGACATTGGACTACTTTTTGCTATTGACTGGCTCTGGTATGGGATACTTTATTCAATCCCTGGTGGCTTAATTTTCTACTGGATAAACTTGTCGCGTTTCTCAATTCTGACTATTTCTGACTTGACAAAGTGACCGAATGCGAACGACGAACAACATTGTTGGAGACTGTTATGCCGCAACCATTATCGAACATTGGTCACAACATGAGTTGAAGGAGGAAAGACGAGATAAAGATGCTGATGCTCGAGGAAAGCCAGGGGAGAGGACGACGAACGCGTGAACCCCTTCCAGACAAATATTGTTATGTACACTCTCACGATTTACTTTTACATGACACGTGAGGATTGTAAACAGTTGAAAATTAAAGAAATATATTGACATTCCATTAGTTTTACTTCCTCCGGGAATCTTCAAGCATGAAACAGTGGGAAAAGTCTACTTTCTGCGAAAAATTGTCTGTTCTCATGAAACCCATTATTTGGCAATCTGTTTACCAACCTGACTCAATTTTCTGAACCTGGATCAATATTTGTTGGACTCGGGATCATTCGCTATTACACAACACAAAATACCCCAACGTAATTTGCAATCCTGACTAGACGGACCTGTAAATCGTATGGATAGTATTACTATACTTATGCTAATAATACAAGAAGCAAAAAATGTGTATATCCTCATTTAATCATTTAAGCAACGAATTGCCAAAGCATAATATTCCATGGTTCATCACTTCATCAGCAAGCAAATGAGATGGTAAGATGGAGCATCGCAAAACGGATAATTGATTAGAGAATGCAGTAGTGTCAAGGCCAGAGTCTACCAGACGTCTGCAGACGCTCCAAACTGTTTTTATTTATAACTGGCTGCACACTCTCTTATGAATCCAAAGACCAGTGGAGCTAATATAAAATGCGATTTTTTCTGTACAAAATTAAGTCCTGTTAAACCCATTTACGTCACTTAACAAAAATTGCGACACTCACGTTGGACCATAGAATCCTACAGAATCCAGAATGCATGTGATTCTATTACATATTATAATACACTGCATATATGACGCCATAAAAGTTCACATTCATTCACGTTCATCCCTTCCTACTTTAACCCATCGCCCAAAAGATTTAAACTGTAGCTGTAACGCGTTCTCACTTTAACAGTTTAAGGAGCCTCATAACTTTCTTTCCGCACGTGCTCATCGCTATCAAACCAAAGCATAAACTTTTCCAAAAACAATATGGATATAGCTGAAATATTACGAAAAGTTAAAAGTGTTATATCCTCCAACTCGCTGTTGTTTGGAACGGTGGTTGGCGCAGTTTCCGGGTTTCTACTAGGTAAGATGATTTTTCGTAATCCAAAATCGCAATACTCAATTTATGGAAAATACTCATATATATCTTCTGTAACCATTTTGTGTTTTATGTTGTACGTACTATGCACACACTATCATGTTTGCTTTTGTGCTAAAAGCTCACATTTTGTTGCTCAATAACTGTTTGCAATTTTGCAATCATGCTTCTAAATAAGCAACAAACTGATTTAAGTATACGTACTCGTTCGTAATATAATGTTCCCAATTTGAACTTTCACTTTGTGTAGGGGTTTTACTCAAACAGTTGGAACGTAATGATGTGGTTACAACTTTGGTTGGCTATCCCGGCGAACTCTTCATGCGTGCCTTGCAACTTTTAATAATCCCCGTTGTTGTTTTCAGCTTAATTTCAGGTAGGCAGCTAACACCATAAAAGGTAAATGAGATAAAACTGATTTTGGACTTTGGACACTAATTTTTTTATATACTGTGAATCTAGGATCTGCTAGTCTTAACATAAAAACGAATGGGAAAATAGCGCTGAGGACTTTGATCTACTTTGTTTCCACATCCCTCCTCAATGCTATGCTAGGAATATTCCTGGCAATATTGTTCCATCCTGGAGATTCCTCAATCAAGTCGGAGCTGCTCAATGAGACGTTTAAAGATATTGAAGAAAGACAAAACACCTTGCTTGACAACTTTCTTGATTTGGTATACTCACAACCAAACCTAGTCCCTAATGCTTGCTTGATTATTACATATTAATTTTGCTTGTTTTACATTCGTTGAAAAAAAATTATAGTCCAATAGGATTTGCTCATTTGATTTTTAGGGGCGGAATGTGGTGCCGAATAATATTTTTACCAGTTTCTTCGAGATGGTACTCACATATTAGATTTGTCGAAGTTTTGCGATTGATTGCAATGTCAATGTCTCAAAGTTAATTTACTATTCATCCAGACAACGACAGTGTACACGAAGCAACCTGGGAATAATGATGTATACGTAAAAGGTCTAACCTCCAGGTATGCATTTGTCCTTGATATGGACTATTTTTTTCACGTTTAAGTATTATTTCAATTTGTAGAGCGATATTTACTTTTACGCTACCAGACGCGGCACCAATGCGCTCGGTCTTATATTATATTCACTAATGTTTGGTGCTGTGATGTCACTACTGGACGAAGCTGCAAAACCACTAAAGGATGTAGTCAATGCAATTGATGCAGTAAACATGAAAACGATATCCGGATTGATCTGGTAGATCGTAGATGCAAAGATTTTTAAATTAATTATGTGGAGTCGGTTTTTCAGGGGTCATAATTTTTTTTAAATCGCTTGTAGGTTCACACCCTTTGGCGTGGCAAGTCTAATTTGCGCCAAAGTCCTGGAAGTGGACAACATGGGGAAAATATTATCATCGGTGTTTGTATTTATAATGTTGATAGCAGTTGGAATAGCAATTTATCAGGTTGTTATGCAGCTGGTATATTTCGTATTTCTCCGAAAAAATCCATTTATATTTTACAAGGCCGTGCTTCCTGCAGCCCTAACTGGCTTTGCGGCAGACTCATCGTAAGAATATTCTACTTTTCCCGAAAATTAAACAGCCAAAATAAATGCATTTAGCCAACAGTCATCTCAAACTGATGTGTGAGCTTTTCCTTTCAGGAGCGCTGCACTTCCAGTATCTCTCAGATGTCTGGACGAGTTTGGAGTGGATTCCAGGATATCCAGGTTTGTTGTCCCTATCGGAGTTACCTGCAATATGGATGGAACAGCCATGTTTATCAGCGTTGCATCCATCTTCATTGCGCAAATGAATGGGATAAGTCTTGGCACCGGAGACTACTTAACAGTCTGGTATGCTTAACGGCTAATAATAAAATTGGCTAAATAGTCTAGACCAATACAAAATCAAAAAAATAAAATATTGAACGCTTATTTTTTTCCAGCATAACTGCAACAGCAGTGTCAATAGCAGCAGCGTCGGCTCCATCAGCCTCGCTAACATTACTCCCCATACTTTTAAATGCTCTGGGAGCACCTGTCCAAGATATTGGACTATTATTTGCCATTGACTGGCTATGGTAGCCAGAATTTAATTAAATTAAATTAGCCAAATAGGTAGCACGGGTAAAGTTGACGGGATTTTTTTGGACACATTCTGATTTTGTTTTTGTAGTGACCGAATCCGTACCACAAACAATGTTCTCGGGGATTGCTATGCAGCGGCCATTGTGGAGCACTTGTCTCAAGAGGAATTGCACGGGGATAGGAAACCGGGTACAAACGAAGTTGAAAAGGTGGAAATGACGGATGTTGTACAACACAACAATCATTAGGGGACATTCCAATAAGGGGGTACAGTTCAGTGCAACTTCATCCATGGATTTATAAAACAAACTCTTCTACTCTACTCTACTCTACTCTGTGACTTCATCAGTGAAACCCACAGCAGCCGTATTTTTATTATTATTATTTTGTATTATGAGTTACACTTAACGTTACCGTGCACACACCATCTGACAAGCTATAATTTTTGCAAGCGCAAATAAAAATGTTGAATTTGAATGTGTAAAAACCTCCTTGGTAAAAACTGTCAAGATAATCATCAAGCATCACGTACGTGCTTTAGTTTCCCATTCTGAGCAATACACTATCACGCAATTATTAATAATTATCACACAACTAAAAAAAATCTTTTCAATCGAAACTAAACGTTTGAAAGCATGGACCGAGGTGACTCTAATCTCATTACGCACGACAGTTTCAAAGATGCCAAGACGAGGAGGGCGGAGCAGGAAGCGTACAGGAAAGCTCTGGACGAGCAAATCATGCAAAAGAAACTTATTCAGCAGCAAGAGCGAGCAAAATATAGCGGTGGTAAATGCGTAAACAAACACAGACACATTGTGGCAAATATTACACGTACGTATTGCGTGCTAAAACGAAATAAACGACAATGATCTCACATCCATCATAATAGGTAGAAAATCCCAAGCCAAATATGGTGAACGATTATCCGATGTTAACAGTCCCACTACTCCCAATCGATTAATGACATCAGCCAAAGGAACACCACCTTTGCAAACCCCAGAACGAAGTTTTATGCCGTCGCTCATTCCGCAATTAGCAGGAGGACTACCCAGCGTCATCAACGACATTGACAGCTTCAACGAGCCACATCCTGCTGCCGTCGCTGCCAACATGGAGTATTACGCAGAACCTACTACTCCTATACCTTTTCATCCGAGTTGTCATAAGTCAATAACCGGGATTCCTCCAAGTGGAAATTACTTCGGCTACCAACAACAGCCAACAATTATGTCTCCTATGCCAATGTACTCACACAATCAGCAGTTTACATTTTAGTGACATGGTCTTTCATATACTCTGTAAATGAAATTGTATTCCAGCTCATTGCTCAACAATTTTATATATCCTAGACATTTGCCTCCTGCTGGACTACTGCAAGGACAACGGTTATTGCCTCCCCAAAGTCCAGTTTGGCATCCACCCGGATTTGGACAGCAAGCTCCGGTGCAAATAATTGCTTCTGAAACGGATTTTACGCTTCTCAGCGC
>JAANSN010003874.1:0-16917 GCA_036850665.1 Dicranocentrus wangi | reverse complement strand
CATTTACGTGGAATTCGGATGTCAAGGCGAGGTCAAGTGTTCCTATCCTGTGTATACCCAAAAAATCCCTAAAATTCGGATCGATCACTACGCCCACTTTACCGCTGAAGTAATACACGGCAGCTAAGCCACATCCCATAAAATTCTTTCATTTTATTGACACGCTCTATTTATTTATTATTATAAACCCCGTTTTGCAAAGGTATCCGAATTACGGAGTGATGAATCCAACGATTTTATAATTCACGTGTACGCCTTCCAAGACCCGGAGAAGCACTGGTTGATTGGAAGTCAGCTTTTTCACATGTACAACTTTGTCCGGGAAATTCACGGGATTACCACCATCCAAATCCAAGACGACTTGAGCTACTACGTGGGCAAAGTTACCTTTGAGTTTGCGTGGGCCTACGGCTCCTTCGGCTACGGGTACAGCAACCAACTGCGAAACACAAAGAACCCCGTTTACGAAAGCGTGTGTCACTCCATGTTCCCTCGGATTGCAACCGACCCCAAGGACCTGATTGACAACAAGTTTCGGGTCAGAGTCCCCAAGAGACTGCGTCTCGTCAATTTGCACTCCCTCCTGGTTCGCGTCCCCTCCAAGAGCGATGTCAAAACGGATAGGAGGGGAATTGAATTGGCAAAATCCATCCACAAGAAAGAGGATCTAGATAAGGAGGCAAAATCGGTGGTATTTCGCCGGGCCAAGTACTCTCGGGGTCGGCCTGTGCATGTCGCCCTCAATCTGGATATCCACCAAAAGTTTATGGAAAATGATTTCAATCAGTCGTACGGGGAATTCGTTTGTCTGCGGAATAGGCGCGAGCGGCTGGAGCACTTGACGAGAATGGTGGAGGGTCGGCTGCGAGACCGGATTGAAACAGATGCGTCCGAGTTGTTTCACCCGATTAATGACATTGACGAGTGTCGGACCGCTCTGACGTTAAAGAAGCCTTTGGCATGCCCCCCCGGATATGTGGATCAAGTCATACATCCACCCTCTTGCCTCCCCAAGCAGCCCGTCAAGTTGGACGAGAGTGATGAAAAGTTCATATCGGGCATCACGTCAGCCCCGAGATACTCCGGGTATTTGGCAAAGGTGTTTGGATATGCAGAGCCAGACGAGGATAAACCCGTGGAGAAGGTGGAGTTTCAAGTGTCCCCGTACGCTTACCTGAGCGAGGGTGACACGGACATGGAACCCAAGTCGGGCTGCCAATGGCTTAGATACAAAGCAAGGTTCATACGGCACTGGATCAGCCTAGCATTCCTTACTTTTGTGGATTACATATTTCCAACCCCGACTGCAAGGCATGAAATGTTGGTGAGTGAGTAGGAGGGCAGGGGTTGCTTAATTTGCATAATATGTTTGAATTGAAGCCAATGCGAAAAAATACATACTTTGTTCAAGGTTGTTTTTTAATGTTTTGTTTGTTTCTTGTTTCCTTGAATTATCCCAGCTTCCAGAAATTTCCGTTACGTTACCCTCCCCAGCTGACTCCACCACAGAGTTTTATGCTCACTGTCTCCAAGAAAAGGTGTATCCCAAAGTGGCGGAGTTGGCAGCGACAAAAAGGGAAGCTGCAAAATTGGTGCGAGTCACCCGGAGAAAGGGCACGGGTGACCTTGATGAAGATGATGACTACAATGATGACAAGAATTGGCAAACAGATGAGTCTGAGGAGCCCGAATATGAGTTTTTACCTGAGAAAACTAAAGCTGAAAAAAGGTTTCGAGATGTTAGGGCTCTGAAGCATGCGGAAAAGGCAAAGTTTGGAACGCAGTACAAGCGGGTGGCGATTAACCAAAATAACTTTTTGGATTTAGCAAAGTAGAGCGTGTGATTTTTTGAAAATGTTATGATAGAATAGAAAATTAGTTGTGTAAGGTAATGTTCAGAACAAGTGTATGCAAGTTGGGAAATGTCTAGCAAAAATTGCTTGACGGAGCAAGTCGGCGAGCGAACCTTGAGCAATGTTTCCTCGTGTATGATTAAAATTCCATAAATAGAAAATTATTCTAACCGGTAATAACGGATACACCAGATCTTGCACTATCTCATGATGGGTTTCATTTTACATGTAGTGGATCATAAAAAGAATTGTAAATTGCTATTTGTCTAATTCACAACTGCGACACTGCTGAGTTGCATATAGATCCAATTTCTTCGCCTTTTTGCACACACACGAGAACGTCATTATTAACATCGCTACAGTACCTGTTGTGCTGCTAAACCTGCCTGTTTATAACTCCAGAGTTCAAGGCTTTGCTTTGCTTTGCTTTCCTCACGCTTTAGTTGACGTTTACGCAATTTAGAGCTTGGAACTTGACGTCAAACTAAATTATAAATGCATGTGTGCGTACCGTTGTTGTTCGGTCCAGTGACAGAAATGAAAAGGGGGTTGCCTGATTAGCACCCAAAAAGGGAAATAAGTTTTCTCATTAAACCCGTCTCGCTCGTTCGTTATACGTATGTCCCCGCGCGGTGTCGCAAGCATTTTATAAACCTCTTCTGCTACCTGTTAAAAGAATTTCATGCAGGGAAAAGGGGTACGAGAATACGAGTCCTGGTTTTGTAATGGTTTTCTGATTAGTCATCTCCCCTCAAAAAGTTTAACATGACATTTCGCTGGATGAGATCTCTTCAAATATTACACATTGATTGCATGCTTGCTCGTACAACGGAATAAAATCCTCATTATCATCAGGCCCGAGTGGAAAGTCCTCATCTTGGCCTCGATGTTTAATGAAAGAATATGACAAAAGAGACAAAGGGTTAAAAGACTAAAAAAAAGTTTGGAATGTTTGGTATCCATCATCATTCCTCACATTTCATTTTAGACTCTTAAACAAAGGGAGAGAGGACAAGAAGACTTCGATGAAGTGGATGAAAAGGGAACCATCAACACATATTCAGCACTCTCCTCCTCAACCTCTTTTAATTGTCCGGAGAGAAGGGAAAAGCGCGTCGTCGTCGTCCTCTTCGTCGTTGTGGAATGTTTTACTGAGAACGCAGCAGTTCCTCCCTTTGTGTCATAAAGAATTGTCACCACTCACCACACATTTCCCCTCAAGAGATCCTCCAAATCCACGAAAGGAAAAATAGCGGACGCAAAGAAGAGGATCTTTTTTCTTCGAAAACACAAAAACCAATAAGAGTCGCCTTGAGGGTAGCTAAAAGGAATGACGGCTCAACCGTGCATCGTCGTGTAGTGTATCACAACTACTGCGATCAAATTATTTTTGCTAGAGCAAAGAAGAGCTACACACGGTGTCCTTTTTGGTGACAATGAGGAAATCAGCAAAAAAGGAAATGACGAGGACACTGCCAGCGACTTGCCGTGTCCATTCTCCCTCCCAACTTCAAAAAGATTTCTTGCTCATACAAGCGTAAGCGAGTGGGGAGCATTGACTAAAAAAGTACAAAAAAAACTGAGATTCAATAAGATATTTTTTCCTTGAGGAAAAAGCAGTGAGCACATGAGTGTGCAGCCTGAGCGTAAGCAATGGGTAAGCATAAGAATTCATGAGGTGGTTGGTGGTAGTGCGTTTGCATTTTCCCCCTAGAGAAAGATGTTGATTGTTGATGAAGAGGATGACAGTGGTGGTGGCGATGATATAAGATATATAGAGAAAATATCGAGGTATTACAGATTTGATGTGATATGCGGAGATCTACATCCACACACAGCAGAGTTTTGTTGCTGCAGGAAGCGAGTAAATACGACAGGTGAGTTAAAGGAAATGTCCAGTGAAGCGTGGAGAAAATGGAGATTCCTCAAGTGCCTTGAAACTAGCTTTTTATGTTGGGATTGAAATGCTCTCAGGCATATTTTTGAGCGGTTGAGCGGAAACAAGTTATATCAGACTTGAGTTGGGATATGAGATGAAAAGTATGCTCTTCTGGCGTGTGAATATCAACTATCACTTTTTCATATAGGTATCTCTGGTAAAATATGTGAATCAAGAATTCAGCATTAGACTGTTTCGTTGTTACAAAGGCAAGGAGGAATTGGGAGGAAAACGTCGTACGGGTGCGGTGTGACACCTCCACACCAGCGTGAATATAACCAAAGCACGAGGTGAGTTCATTTTTTTGTATACAGATTGTGAATGAGATGATTTCACGTATCTTCTACGCTGTGTTGTGTACTATAGTCGACAAAAAGGTAAATCGGAAATTGCTCAATAGTACTTATAGTAGTAATTGCGTAACTGATATCACTCCAAATACTACAAAATCATTGTCAGAGGAAGATATATTTCATTTACTCAAATTCATTTCCCGTCAATACCCCCATCAATTTCTTATGCATCGACAAATCTGGCAACACACTGCACTGCACACATATGAATATATGCATGACACTGCAGTTCAAAACGAAATACATTCGTGCATTCCTTATTAATCTCCTGCTGAGCACTACTAATGATACCGATTAACAATGGAGTGTGGCCTTTCATAAAATCCTCCCTATTTTCTAAAACCGTACTATTTCTCGCTGCACAAAACGGGATGGATTTTTTATCATTGTTTTCTACATGTGTAATTTATATTCTTGGCTATAAAATAGATCCACACTGACAATGAGTCAGTCAGCAGCAGAGGACGTCGACAACAAAAAATCATTTTCAGAGCTTTAAAACACAATCTTCATCATGTTGTGTATATTACATAACACACTTCCTCGGTCAATTTTTAATGGACAACGCTGCATTGCATTGTATTGTGAGCCCTGCAAAAAGTATACAAAGGTCTACACAACAAACACCCAATTCACCATTTAAACTCCTCCATCAATTACAACAATGACGCCCTGGAAAGAATAAAACGCTCTTGCTTCCTCCTCGTCCACGCACATCACTTGCTTGATGTTACTGTGAAAGCAATAAAAAAGTCATTACACTTTCATGCATAAGGTTAATCTCTTTTGAGCAGCAGGAGGCCAATAATCAACTTAGGCGTTTTTCCTGATAATGATACAGTTCCTGAGATATTCCGCACTCTTTGTTTGCTATTAACTAGCCAACTGCGAGAATCCAAGAGGGGTCTTCGGGGTGATTAAAAATATTTCTGTATCATCCGCATCCACATCCAGTCAGTGTAAAAAGATATTTGTAATTATACCAGCTCCACCATCACCAACGAGAGCTATAAAAGAGGAGAATTTCCTTCTTTTTTTATATAGATATGTGCTTTTATATATTATATTATTGTCATTTTATGTTTTCAACAAGTTAGAGATGTACTTTTCTTTCATTCTGGCTGGATGAAAGAGTTGAGATATATATTATGGAACTAACTCAAGGCCCATGAAATGATGTAAGCCTGTTTATTTGTAAATTGTGCCCGTTTCATCATCAATTCATCACATCACAAACTCGGATATCTCTTTGTTGCACGGTGTGTCTACATAACTGTCAGTGAGTGAAGACCGAACTGTGCAGCATTTTTTTCCTGGTATACATTAACATCATCAGGCTAAAACCGAAACCAATCAAAATGCTAACAACCTCCTGTACACTTTTTCTTTCAACATGGACAATGATGTAACGTGTACAAATTTGACACACTCACGAAATCATGATGGGACGCAGTTTCTGGGGATATAAATGTTATGAAAAGGGGAAAAACAGTTGCGAAACGTTCAGGAAATCATTTAAACTTCAAATATTGACGAGAATGACATTTTTTGATGAAAAAAGAACGAGGTGCATTAAGTACAGCTCAAATTCTAAGAAAGTCATGATTACACAGGAAATCAGACGCAGCATGAGTTTTCCTAAATACAAATATCAGAAATTGTGTAAAAGTGAGACAGTTATAAAAGCAAACACGTTTATTTAAAAAAAATGTTCAGAATGCCCACTATAACTGTAAACCGTAAACATGTTTATGAGCATGTCACCCAAATAAATCAGAACTGACCATTGCCCATCATCGTCATCGTCATCATCATCAGTTTCAGTTATTTCACATATCTTATCCCTATCACATCTTCACTTGGTAGGTGGCCATCAACAAGAGGAAAACAAAGAGGTGCATGTTACGCATTCCACCGGCGTGTTTGTCAAAAGAATTCAACTTTTAAAACGGGAAAATTCTACAAGTATTCCCATCTGAGATGGGCACACTCGTGTAAACATCATGTGAAGTACATGCTTGATGAAAATGAAACGTATGGAAACATGTCATGCTTTGATTTTCACTTTGTTCTCCTCGTACATAATCCCTTTCTGTCGTGACCACTCAGCTATCAAATTCTTTTTTCAAATATAGATCTGCTCCTTTGGGCAAAAATGGAAGTTTAATGAAATATATAAGTGATATTATTGTGTATTATCACATGTTCCGTTCCGTCAGCAGCAACAAATGTCAAGTGTTTATATAGACTCTAGAATTTCTACATCCACATCAAAGTGGAAAATATTATAGTGAATACAGAGCAGGTAACAATATCACAATCGAACCGATACGCGATAGTGTGACGGTGGTCTTCTTTCCATCCCGATCCCCACAGGTCTCCTGAGACTTGCTTAAGTGACCACATCCATAATGTACTCACAACCACACGATCCCCATGCTAGTTTTTCCCTTTTCCTAATTCCGTTTCAGTTTTGTCAAAAACGCCATAAAAGCTGCTTCTGGGTATATGTGCACTCGACTCGAAGAGTTTGCCTTTTGTCCAAACTCTTGCTTTCCAAAAAGGAACAAAAGGAAAATCAATGAAGTATGCAGGTAAAAGGAACTCGTCAGTGAGAAGGATTGACTTTTTCTTGAAGAAGTTTGTCGTTATGATGGGCACATTATAGTGCGTATATATGAACCATGCCATAATATAAAATTCGTTCGTAGCTGTCGTAGCTTGAAAAAGTTGAGTTGGTTGGACATGTTGTCAAGTCAAGTTTGAGATGTATTCACTGACGTACGTACGCGTACGTACCGTCGTCGGCCACTTTTAGTGTAACATGTTCTTTCGTTCGGGATTCCTTCTTGTCACAAAATCAAAAAATCGTGTGTTTGTATATACGAAGGGGTTTAACAACATATATGCATCGTCATTTTTATCATGACATGGTCCCTGTGGGAGTTGATACAACACCTTTGCGGGTGGCAAAAGATGTTGTGTGTAAATGTAGGAGTTACATCAGGATTCTAATTTTACTTTTATTTCCTACAAGTGTAGCTACAAGATGGGAACTTTTCTTCCGCCTCCTCAGGGGTTTATATACATATGATTGATAGGTGACGGTCCGCAGTGTTACACGTGGAAGGTAATAAGTTACGATAACAGGTTCTTCCAAGTTAGTTTATGGATGCATGTTCAGATTTTATGTCGGTTTCTAAAATGTGTACCGACCGAGCGAGAGCGACCAATACAGATTTACAATTTTGGGACGGGGTTGCGGTGCGGATAAGGAAAGTTAGCGATAGTGGTTTAAAAGCCTGTGGCTGATTTTACACGCAAGCAATGATTGATTTTAATTCCCATATTCCCTACGCAATGTCAAGAACATCTAGAACATTGTTGAAATCTGTGTAAAATGTGGATGAAAAATGAAGAAAGTGTGCGGGATTTTGGGTCAACCAGGTAAAGGTGAGGAAACGATGAGACAAGCGAAGTGAAAGGAAGATTGATGCATAACTTGTGCTCGTTTGCTAAATGGCATGGCCTGTGGTCCATCAGATATGTGAAATCGCAAACGTCCAGATATTACTAACTAATTGCTGAACAAACTACAATTACGGTATTGACTTTTTATTATTGACCACTGATTAACACTCGTCGATGACTACTCTGGGCTTCAGTGTGATGAACCCAACTTGTCCCACCCAACACGTATCTGTTGGTGCAATATCCTGCCGTTAACTTTTGACGGTTTATGAATTTACAAAGCAGTTTACGGGTCTTCATAAAATCGTATTATCCTTAGAATTCTCTTATTACTCTTATCAATAATACCAGTAATTGTCAAAATCCTCCCATCCATAAATATGTAATGACGCCCACGTCGAGTCACTTTTACTATTTATTGGTAAAAGCCATTAATGGCCTACGTGTAGTGATGAACATGATAAATATCACAACTTTCCAAAAATAGGGCTGGTTTTAATTTTTTACTAGTTTTGCCTTTATGTTATCATCGCCATCGCCTGATGACGCCTCCAGCTTATCATGTTTAAACAAGTTGTAAAGGTTGATACCCGCTAATATCTGAACTCGGCTGGATATATAAACGTCTCGAATGACAACTGACAACTGAAGCTTTCGGTTTTTTCTGGAGGTCTCGGTCCCACTTGTCGTCACTTTAGGATTGCATTGCTGATGCTCTTGCTCACACGGAAAGTATAGTAGAAATCCATTTGTTTGACCACGAATTCTCTAACAAACGTCGTAGGTCCGCTAAATTGTGTCATCGCTTTTGAAATTTTTGAAAAAGAATGGACGAGCCACATTGCATCACTTGGGTACCCAGATCGAACGGGGCCCACGCCAAATTCGCCGTTCACGCAGGTATAGACTCGGGAAACAAGTTGTACGTAGCCAGAGCGTATCATTTTGGAGGTGTTATTCCTGGAAAATTGCACATTGGTCATTCCAATGTTTACATTCCGTATGGAGGTGAGGAAGTGTCAAAGCCGGAGTATGAGGTAAGGCCCATTTAGGGTACGGCTGTTTCGTATTGTCACTCAGCCAAGAATATTTTTTAGTTGCAACCTTCAGTTTTTTAGTACCTCTCATGCAACAAGTTAAGTTGCTAGCGTTTTTTATTGTCTCCTGTCATTTCAGGTAATGATTGCTCCTCCAGGAACTACGAGTTGGGTAGACGCAGAAGGTGACAATATACCTTATCACGCTATTCAAGGGGGAAATGATCCAAATGGAGAGCCATACTACATTGGTCGAGTGTTCCACCAGGGAACAATCACAGTTGGAAAGGTTCAACGGAGCCACGGAACATGTTATGTTGCTTATGGTTCGTCGTAGCTGGAAATAACCATTGTCATAAGTTATTAATTAAGGAATACTCAGTATACGTTATGTATGCAATAATAATAATGATTTGTTTTCATTAGGGGGAAAGGAACATGGGTATAAGAACTACGAGATCCTTGTACGAAATGCGTATGGAAGAGCCTTGAATGTGTAAATATCAAGAATGCCTTTATTACACGAGAAACATTTTATTGTGACTGGTAGCTTGTGATTATTAAAATTCCATTTTCTCGGATTGATCAATGATTAGATTCATGCAGCAGGATAATAGCCGTGGCTATGTTTCAACAGTTCATGCTTTTTTGTTTTGTTTGCATAATATGTTTAGACGAATGATGGATGATTGTCTGAATTGTTCTAAATAAATACATCTAGAAATAAACGTTCTCAGCAAGATCAACTTTATTATGATTTTTCATTATTCCGCTCGGCTGTTACAAATAGATACTTAGCATACCTATACAACCTGAAGACTTCAAACCAGAAAATGTAACTGTTTATGTCAACGTCGATATCGTATCTTTTTATATACGGTACATCATAACATGCGTAGATCAGGATTTTCATCCGTGGAGTTGAAAGATACTAGTGTTTGTGACTGAAAAAGTTGCAGTAAAGGGAAATGTGAAACTGAAGTAGTATTATAATCAAGACTGCATACAAAATAGGTTCTATATACACGTTGATTATAATATTATGTAACATGTTGCAGGAACCACCATTATTTGTATGCGAATGAACGTCATTTGAGGACATTTCATCGATTAAATGCATGCTCATTCATGTCAATACCTTCTTTGACAAATGTTACAATTTTATACTAATTATTCCTCAATGAGTTTTATCACGCCTAATCTAGAAGTCTCCTGCTGCTGACAGAGCCAATTAGCTTTAATAGGACCCCTTTTGCTTTCAAACTGTTTTAGTAATTGTGATCGATTTGTACTAGTTGTAAAGTAAGGTTGTACTTCTCCAAATGTGACAATATGGAAATCCACGCGCATTTACATTCACACAATACGCACACGCCAGCTAACTCTAAAACAACGTTCCTAAAACCGAGAACTATAATACACCCACCCGGTGAATATTTCATACATACGGGCCCTGCAGCAGAAAACGCACTTTTAACATTTGTTCACCATCACCAATCCCAATGTGCATGGATAATACCCATTGTATACAAAAAAGTTCATCTCTATTGAACCGAGAAATGAAATAAAAGCATTCATTTGTCCCTATCGTAAGCCCACACATTGAACCGAACCGAACACGCATCGTACGCAAATTTTCTAGCAATAAGGACAGTTCCGGATAGCTGGAAGCTATGCAGAGGTTATTGTAAGGCAACCTCATCCAACAAAACCTCATGTCCAAAGTCAAATTCCATTTTCCAATTCTAGCCTCCCTCTCAATAAAAGCCTGGCCCGAGTTTCAGAAAAATCAGTAAATTAACAGAACACGCATTTGCTCACTCGTCGAAGCAATGAATGCCCAGCAGAATACCCACATAAATAGAAATACACTTTTTGGTAAAAGAGTATAAAACTGATCAAATACTGTAAACATAATAATAATGATCGTAAGCAACGAACCATAACGTGTAACGCTAATATAATTTTCTGTATTTAAACACTATTACCATAAATAGCCGAAGGTAAAACACCCTGGCTTCCACAAGCAAAAAATGGACATCGGAGTCGGGAGTCCCTCAAAACACAACTTTTTTTTCCTGTTATTACCATTTCATCCCTGGAATTACATGGCTTGTTATTACAATCCTAGTCATCCCATCATCATCACATTAGCTTTATTTCTTTTAGTCCGTGCTCACTGAGCGAATGAGATGGTGGGTGCTGTAATGATGATGATGTGACTATTTGCCATCCTATCGTATCGCATACGAAATAAAAAAAACATAATATTTCGTCTGATGTGCACTACGTCATGTGCGTAACTTGATCAAATTGTATATTTCCTAACAAAATAGATTATTCCAGATGCTTCCCCATCTGAAATTGCTTTCGCTCCGAATTTCCACGCCAAAAGCGAGCTTCAGGCTATCCCACCCAGCTACTGTCCATCATTTTCATTTCATCTCAGAAAAAAAAACCGAGAGTATCCCGTAGATTGAATTTTTCCCCTTTTCTGACTGTTTTCATGAACAACTGAAATAACACAGGGATAAAAAAAAAGCCAGAGAAGAAGAATTCGGCCTGCACGTTTTCTCGCTCTCTCTCTCTCTTTCGGTGAAAGTCAAACAACACAACTTGAATATATTTATATTCCCTTTTGAATCCCATCTTAATCGAGCCATGTGACCAACCCAAGCGTGATAACCAAACGATCAATGTCTTTCTTTCCGTTCGACAGTTGACATTGCATTTTGATTGTATTGACTTTCTCCGCACAAACCATAACTTCCTGTCTCTTTATAATGGAATGCAACAATGCGTAATTGTATTGCGTTTCGTTTGAGTCGAGTCGAGTCGAGACATGATGGTCACATTTTTTTAAGGAAAGCATGGCATGGGGGGACAACCAAGTATGACGGGAGACAACATACACGACCATACCTTCAAAAACAAGATCCTGAATTTTTTCTTACAAGATGTTCATGCATGCTTGATTTCTTATTGATGCAATAATGCATACAAATAATAACAACATATCCTTAAGATTCCATGTTTCTGGGATGTATATCTTCAGTTGACTTATTTTCGTTGAAATATCAACCACGCAAAATTTTACGAAAAGTACAAAAATTCCCTTGTCAAAGGGATGACTTGATGTGAGAGGAATCGTCAAATGTTGCGGAACGTATGGACTTTACGTACAAAATCTTCATATATTTCAGTGTACACATGTTATATAAAAAACCGAGATTTTTTCCCCAAAATACGCAGCACACTAAATATACTGCTTTGATATGAAAACCAGTGGATGAGCTTGTGTGGCACAGACAGTAAACCGTCGTCTTTATACATTCCTTATCCCGCAGCCCCAGAATTTGTCGTATGGGCACCATTACGTACAATCCAATGGAGAAATCGTATTTCTCAAAATTCATCGCTTGTATGATCATCATGATCTGGTCGTCAGAAGAGTATGAATGTAGCATGTTGATGATGATCATCATCGTCATGCATGAATCCAGGAAATGAGGATGATCATGTTGAAATAAGAATGTGGAGGTGGTAGAGATGACAGGATGGGGGCTAAACGTTGAGAATATATTTTTTTGTTCAAATATTGAGCCATTGATACCTTCAAGTCACCCTTTTTTACCCGTATCCTTTCTATTTAGAATGTGTAGAATGGTAATGCAAAAGAGCCCATGGTCCAACAAGGAATTTTCATTTAAGTTCACATGTCCTCCCTCATCTTCATATCTTGTTTTCATTCTTTGCTCATATTCCCTTTATTTTCATATCATGTGAAACGGTGTACATGTTCTGCCTAGCTAAAATCTTCCTTTGCGGAAAAAGCCCAGAGCGAAATCGTTTGAATTTTTCACATCAACATAATATTTTTCTTGCTCCATCTGCTAAAACGGACCAGAGGCAAAAGTTACGTTTCAACAACAACAATATATATATATATAGATATAGACAAACATTTGTATTTATGTTTATAATGCAAATGTCCATCGCTTCAGTGATCGCAAAAATACATTCTGCTCGAGGACTCAACGGGTAACATATGGAGAAAGAAAAAAGCTACATTTTTTTTTCTACTACACCTAAAATATATATACTTAAACATTCAAGTGATCTCGGTCCACATGTGAATTTCCAGAGTAATATGCATCATGCATGGATGCACCCATGCATTCATACACAATTTCCGTTCGAGATTCCCCACTCGTCCTCGCTTGTGTATAAATACATTCAGGGAAAAGATTGTGCTTTATGAAGGTAGGCTAGGTAGTCTTATTTACTATAAATGAAGGGATTTACCTATTCGCATCCCGGGAAAAGCAGGGAAAACTTTATGTTAAGAATAAAGGAAAGCTTTACTACTGGAGAACGTGTGTAATACTTCTCTGGTGATGATGATTCTCCGTACGTATGGTTTATGTTATGTAGCAAAATCAGGCAGCATTTCATGGACCAGTTTATAATGAAGTTATACATAATGTAATGTGTAGGCAATGGATGGACATATAAGAGTTTTATGCGTGATGTAATATACGCATAAGGGAAGCACAATATATTTTCGAGAATCCTCCGTGGAGAAGCAAGCATTCCGCTCTAATTCCCTGGAATCGGTTTACTATACAAGGTTTTTGTATTATTATTTAAAGTCAGGAAATTGCAGAGTGTCAGTTGTAAAAGGGGAAAAAATACTCCAAGTGTGTTTATGGCATATACTCAAAGATAGAGGATCCTGGAGAGAGTGTTTCGCTTTATTTATAACCTTTGATAATATTTTGCTAGTAATTTAATGTGTCACTGATTCTCCTCTCGTATGTAGAGAAGAATGTTGTGGATTATTTTTTATGCATTATTTCAGCCTTTTTAATACAGTATGGTTGCAGTAGTAATACCAATTGCAAAGCTAAACCAAAAAGCCCAATTTTCAATAATTAAATCAATTGTATGGTTGACTCTCCAGGGCATCTGCGCGTCTGGGTATGTCAACAAAAGTGGGATTAAGGTACTTTCATTCTAGTTATGGGAGACAGAGATGAGTAATTGAATATAGTATGAATTATATACAGGACGTTGCAGATGCAGGAGCGGAAGGTAGAGCATGTTTTACCTCATCTCTCTTTACCTTAAGCCTTTCCCTTGCTTTGTACTTGTACTACGGCAAGGTCTCTCCAGAATGCATAAATGACAAACATCTTTTGGAAAAAAGCAAGCATGCAAGTACACACGTGGTTATTAAACCAATACCTGCAATAAATTCACTTCTTTCCATATTCTCCGCTGAGCCGTGAAATTTGACAATATGAAGATCCCAGTTGATCCGATCCACATGAGAAAGCACAAGGCTGTCTGTATATGTACACGCTCGTATTTTACAAAGAATATTATTCAGTTCATGAATACACCTCGTCATAAAAACCAACCGAACATGAATGTAAAAGCAGATATGCAATTCTGTTTTAATACCAAAATTTTTATAATTCCATTTCATTCTTGCTTCTCCTTTTAACGTATAATATAATATAATATACGTTATGTGTGTGTGTGCATGTGTGTATCGTTTCCCCTTCTTAATCTTCTCTCCGTTTTCAGTTATCATCTTCGTTTCTCCCGTCTCGTCTCCAAACGAACAGGAGACGGGTGAGGAGGATCTGAGAAGAGAGGAAGGAATTTCTGGATGATATTTGAAGCTTCATCGTTCTATAATACGCTCCCAAAGATGTAATAAAGCCTCTGATAGGAATGATTCTTTTGAGGATTTTTTCGTAAACAATAAAATTGTAATCCAGTTAAAGTAAAATTTACAGGNGATAGGAATGATTCTTTTGAGGATTTTTTCGTAAACAATAAAATTGTAATCCAGTTAAAGTAAAATTTACAGGAGCGGCAAATCCCATCTCCGGCTTAATAAGCTTGTCTCCAACAAGAAGTGGGAAATGAAAAAAAGATCGTCTTTTGGGTTTCACTACTGGATCTTCTAGATTTTTTTCGTTATTTCACAAAAAAAATCACATTTACGTAGTGCTGGCATCGATCGAAGGAAAACAACAATGTATGTGCTTCCTTCTTGGCTTAAGTATTTATACCAAAAACTTTTCAGTACGTACATATATGGAATAAAATATGTTTAATTCCTAATACCAATGCACACCAACTTCCAAAATATCATTGACGTGACCCATGCATGGTGTTGGGTAGGTAAGGTAGTAGATATGAAAGGTTCGGGTTTCACAAAGGAAAAGTTATCCCTTTTTTCAAAGAGAGAAAGGTTATGAGGTTTTGGAGCATAAATCGCATCTTAGGATATAATATTTTGTGTGCTGCACATTGTTGTAAAAAGGTGTAACATGAAAAACAGTCCAAACAAACAACATAATCCAATTCTTCAATAATTCAGGCCTTCAGGCCCGTTCGTAAACCTAAGCTTCAGTTCAGAGTATAAAGGGAGCTCATGTGAGATGCAAAATATGTACTGAACGTGATATGCTATTTACACCACAACATCATCGCAGAGGAGGGAATGTTCCTATCTTACGTTTAAGGAACACAGGATAATTTTAAAATTAAGCAAAATGGCGTTTTAATTACAAAAATGTCTTTCAAAGTATATGTATCCAACTTAATTAATAGGTTCCGTCTTCTTTGAAGACCCAACACTCCTGCAAATCCTCTTGACTCCGGCCCCATTGCTAGAAAGCGTAGCGTATGCCGAGGATTTTGCACATATTGCGTTACCCTCGCACAGAATGACAATCTCTTTCGGCTCATTACTATTCGTGCTGGACTGATCGTAAACTTGAACATGTCCACACGGCTGACCAATCATGGCCACGCACATTTTTGTACTTTTATCAAAACTCAAGCTGGAATCAACACAGGCGCACGTTTCATTAACGCAGGTGAGCCCATTGTGATAGTTGCATCCGCCCGGCTGACACTTTTGGTTTATATCCAGTAAGCAAGTATTCATTGGAGTGACACTGAATCCACTGGTGCATTCACACCGGTGAGACGGCCTTCCTCCAGTATTGTTTCCACCAGCATATCGTTGAGCAACACACTCCGCATTCCTGACGCACTTTTGGCCAGAGTCAGGGACGCAGGAGGACTGAGCCAGGATTGCGCATTGACCCGTTTTCTCGTCAAAAACTTCATTTAACGGATTCCTGCATTGACCTGAGAGAAAAAATGATACCCAATTTCGTAATTTAATATGTCTCGCCACCCGCCACCTCACACAAGCCGTGAAATTCTAGTCAGGTGAGAAAAAACTGAAACTTCTTTTTATGACAACTGACTTTTTTTTCAATTTCCTCTCTCAAAATAGCTCAAACTTACAAAGTCCATTGGAGCAGCCGAGAAATTCGTCATAATTGCAGACATTCTGAAGATTACAAGGGTTTCCAAATCTCGCCAGACATCTCCGATTTTTTGAATAGCTATAGCCCAGTTTACACAAACACCTGTGACCAACAACAAAAGAAGCCCCGTTGATGTTCTCAGCAATTTCCCCACAATAGGAATTCTCCGCACAGGGATTGCTGTAGTGGTAGAGGCACTGACTGCCGGCATAAGAAATGCACCGGTTTTCCACGGAATCGAAATATTGGTCCTCGTCGCCCAGCAGGCATCGACACTTTCTTTCTACACAGCTATTTTTTTTTAAAAAAAAGGAGAGAGAAAAAAAATAAACTTTTTTTTCCACCTTGACGTTTTCACACAGCAGAAGCCATATTGTATTTCCTATTTTTTATTATCATCTACTACCCAACCCAACCCTTAAACACAGAAAAGTTGGTATAGGGAAGAAACAAGTTAAAAGGGAATTCGAACCAAAAGCGTACCTTACAGACGTTGTGACAGAGTCACCACAAGCGTAATCCTCTTCTCGGCATGACTCCCCGTACTTTGCAATTTTGTAGCAGTTCCCATTCCGACTCTGGTAATAGCCCTCTTTGCAAGCACACAGGAGCATGTACGAATAATCTCGGCAAATGGAGTTGTCGACGCATAAGGTCTCATTCCCACTCCGGAGGCACTCCCTTCCAGCAGCTCCAACTGGCAGTCAGACAGGAGAGTTGAGAGCAACAAATGGAAAATGGGATGCGATGTGTATTTTTTTAAAGACAAATTTAACTTTAACCACGTTAAAAATGAAATGAAATGAATACAGTAGTTAATGTGTTTTTGTACCGCATCGATTCTTGCTAATGGAAAAAACTGTTTCTCCTCCGGGGGAGCATTTACAGCGGTGGGATTGACAG
>JAANSN010003873.1:0-16919 GCA_036850665.1 Dicranocentrus wangi | reverse complement strand
AGCGAGTTGGAGTAGCTGGGTTTCGGGAGAGGATTGCAAAGTATCGAGCTGCAATGCAAAAGCAGGCCGCCATAGCCGCAGCCGCTGCTGCAGGTTCTGCACAACCCAGTACGTCCGGGTCAAGTACTTCAGCTCCAGCATCTGCACAACCCAGTACTTCCGGGTCAAGTACTTCAGCTCCAGCAACTGTACAATCCCGTGCTTCCGCGACAATTACTTCAGCTCCAGCAACTGTACAGTCCCGTGCTTCCGCGACAATTACTTCAGCTCAGGCATTTGCACAATCCAGTGCTTCCGCGACAATGACTTCAGCTCAGGCATTTGCACAATCCAGTGCTTCCGCGACAATTACTTCAGCTCAGGCATTTGCACAATCCAGTGCTTCCGCCACAAGTACTTCAGCTCAAGCATTTGCACAATCCAGTGCTTCCCCGTCAAGTACTTCAATGACCGATCCAAGATTGTCGATTTGCCATTCCGTACCCGGAACATCTCAATCCCAGGTCCAGCAGCAGCGTAATGGGTCAATGTTTTCTCGTAGCACCGCACAGGCGACTCCTTCTCCTCCACCACAAGGAGAGCGTGCAAGATTTCAGCAGCGGTTGCAACAGGTTACGCAACAGTTTCATGCTGTACATCCGGGCCTCAATTCACAAGCACGGCAGTATCAAAGTCAGTTTGCACATCAAGTGCAGCGACGCCAGTCTCCTTCATATCATCAGACTCAAAATCCACCGCGCAGTATTGCGTCGCAGCAGCAGCAGCACAGTGTTCATGCAGAGCAGTCGCTGAATGGGCAGCAGCAAGCTCAACACTCATCTCTACAGAATTTTGAGGCGCACTCACTCTCACAAAACCAAGGTGCACAGCAGCATCAGAATCTCAGGTCAAGTTTCAGCAGGGAAGGACTTCAAAATTTACAACTGCAGCAGTCAGCCTCTCAGTTGGTCATAGGACAAGCGTCCTATACCCAGACCTCCCAACAACACCAGGGTTCTCAGTCGCAACTTTCTTCGCAGCGTCACATGTCGCAAATTCCGGTGTCCCAGGTGCACCAACCAACTTACTCAGCACAGATACCGCGCATTATCTCACGTCCTGGCCGTCAAACCCCACAACGTCGTGGTTCCACTTCTGGTTCGCAACTCCCAGTGTTCCAGAATGCTTCGGTAGGGATAGGACACACCACCGCGCAGGTGCCGGTGTCTCAGTATCAGGTTTATCAGCAGATGTCGGCGGATATGACAGAGACGTACTCTGTTTCCCATCATCAGCAACCAAATGCACAGCTTGGTAACATTTCGCAGCAGCAGCAGCAGCAGCAACAACAGCAACCAAATTTCCAGCAAGGACAGCCCCAAACTGGAGCCCACCAAGTCTACTTACCTCGCGACGCTTTATAAGTCTTTGGGTGATGTAATGAGGTAATTCATTATGTACATATTTGCTTAAAATTTTGTGGAGCTCTATTCAAAGACACAAAAAAATTCCTATTTAATAAGCGAACACTCTTTGTCGTTAACGTTCAAAGTAAAAAGAAAGTATATGAACTGTTGCCAAAATAAGTTACCAATATTTTTATTAATATTATACATTTGATAAAAAGTTAGTTAAGTTGACAATGTTTGTCAAAAAATAACGGTGATTCAATATTTTCAATACACTATATATATACATATAAAATATTGTTATATACCTAGATTATTGAAATGTTCAATGCAATAAAAATGTTAAAATCATCAGTTGAGCTTGGACAAGGTTTAATATAATATTGATTGTTCTGGAAATCCCGAGCTCCTCCGGAGCATCTTGTTTAAGAACATTACATTTTTGCATTTTTAGTTGCATCCATGCCTCGACATCAACTGCAAAAACTGAGGAATGTAGTAGTAAATAACGATTAGTAGTTCATACAAGTAAGTATCTTTGGTGGTCTAGTCTCCAGGCTGGTTGCAGGTGCACTAGGTGCAGCACTATCATAACATCACTATTGTTGAAGCAGTCTCGTCTCCACTTCATCTAATCGTATTAATAAGCACTGCATTGCATCCCCTGGCATGAAATTATGTGGCAATGGAATGACATAACCGCGTATTTACATTTCATTATATTCCGCACAAATTCATATCAGCATATTATGCATTGTAGCAAGGTCTGCATGATGCGATACCACTCGCCATGCCATCATGCCACCACGGATGGATCGTGAGCGTAGCGAGGAGTTTCGCGTGAGGCGTGTGTGTGTGTATGTATATAACCATTGTTCACCCTCAAGATTCACCCTCACTTTCACATAAGAATGCGTAGAGTGCGGAAGACACCCTCTGCAAAAATAAGCTGTCAGTTTTGTGGTGAGTAGTGGGAGGCTTTCATCAATGTAGTTTGTTGTTGGTTTGTGTGTTTTGCGTTGCGTTGCGAACTTCCATGCAAAACTTGTGTGTGCTTGCTAAAATTGTTAATAATACATACTGTCGTAATATAGTTTTGAAAGAGTGAGGATCAGTTCCTGGAGGACATACTGTGCATAAAAGAAAGTTAGGAATCAAGTTCGAAAATGATTATTACTAGCCGTCGTGTCACAATCTTATAGAACGCTCATCCCTTTAGAATAATATAATTCAAAAGTGTCTGTGTCACTTGGACTGTAAACACGACCATGGCGGTCAGGTAAAGTTATAATTATTTATTATTGATTCACATTCCTATCCATGGACTAAATAGGTTGTCAAAAATATCAAAATTCCATATATTATTTGCAATTCTCTGCTCTACATGTGCCGATATTGTGGTGGATATGGACCATGACTGTTCGAACAATGTTATTTTTCACCAGAAACACTTACATGTTGAGAGTGTTGAGAACATGACTAAAATTCCATAATAATATACTAACAGATTCACTACTGGACTTCAGGTTACATATTACATCATCATTATTACACCATTACAAAAATTCTACCCTTTTTACAACCTAATTGCAAGTCGGTCCGTGAGAAAAAATTTCCAACTTTTTGACGGGTTTTACCCTTGCCTTCTAGTGAATATTCATACGTAATGTGTTAATGAATGCAGAATAATGCACCTAAACATGCTCGCTGCTGCTCCACAAATGACGAGGTGGTGGTGCGTGGTCTCGTTGTCTGTATATTATGTTATTCATCTTTATTACCTACTACTGCTTGATTTACTGCCACCTTTGTCTTGCAATTAGCAGAGGGATGTGTATATATACCGTCCCGTGTCATTGCATTGTAACCTTGCCTTGCAACAAAGTAGGCAGAGGCGGTCACCTATTTGGAGAACTCTCTTAAAATTTAAGTATTCATCCCCGTCGTCCTATGTGCCTTTTTTAATGGACAGGAGGGAGGTTTTATATTGCTACTCTATGCATTGTACAAAGAGATCTGTAATTGGTATATATAGGTGGTTACAAAAAATGAGACTTAGCAATTCTGCACCGTTGTTGTTGCCATTTATAAAACAAGTATTCTTAAATACACACAAGCCAATCTAAATCAAGTGGCCAAGCCTGCAGGGATATGTAAGTACACAAACGAATCATAAAAATTTTATCACTTTTGGATTTGCTTCGCAAGATTCTCATTTACACTTCCGATTATCAGGGGAGGAACAAGACATGCATACATTGCAGAATCCAGCAGCCTTTTGTTTGTCTTGGTGGTCAAAAGTTTCGGACGACGAAACGAGTTTAAAGTAGTTTCGCAAAGAGCAACAATATAACTGACAACCTTCATTTAGTTAGTAACTCATCCCTGAAAACCCCTTCAAGAGCATAAATTTGCAAAAATAAGTACTTCATATAAAGGGATCATAAATCCTCCCCCTTTCGTAAGTCACAAATACCAGCGTGAGGACAACAATATAACTTACAGAGTAGTGCGTGCAAAAACGAGAGAGGATTGTGAGGATTATCTTCAAAGGCATCCATGGACTTGGGCGCACTGTGGGTTGCTATTAGGGGTGCAGTCTTTTCCTTCAAATAATAACAAACACCATAAATTACCTGTCACGACACGACGACGACTACGGCCCTAGTATTATTAACTTTCGTTTTTGTTACCTATTCAATGCCTCCACAAATGAATAATTTGTTAAACTCCGTCTTATTTAGTTAGTCTTCAGTATTTGTGTAGCGCTTCATCTCAACGTGGTTGGTTTGCCCATTTCTCTATGCGATGGTGTCAAATGTCAAGTAGGCAAAGAGGCTCGTCAATAAAAAGTGTGTAGGGTTTTGTAATCGCTGACATCCCAATCCACTGCGAACATGAATTATGTGCGTGTAAAAAAAACGAATAGATTGTACAGGTACACTTTTCATATTATGTAAGTACGTGTTAATTAATCCACAAGGAAACGTGTAACGTTTGGAGCAAGTGACACCAACCACCACCTTTTTGAAGGTACATACACAAATCCCCACTCGATCGAAGCCCCATTCAACTTGAAAGTTCATTCGTGCAAAAACGGTGCATATACATATCGTAGAGACAAACGACGAGATTGATTAGATATCGAATTTGAATTTACGCTTGGCTTACCTGCATTCTATTATTAACACCGAAGGTTATATACCTAAAACTCTCCTGCAATAAACGCACTGTGTCCATTCATTCATTCATTCACTCGGACGGAGCGCAAAGTCGCATAATATTATTGGCCTGTCCTCATTTGCAATCGATAACAGTAATTGATTTCTGTTTAAGAATTCAGGTACTCTTCATGCATGTCCCCTCATCGTGGAAATAAAGGCTTCCCAAGAAGAAAAGGCTTGGTGCAGCTGAAAACTGAGAATGAGTCTCTTTATTTTCAAAAACTTTGTGGAATTGTTGAACATATCCTTGTTTGTTTTAGAGTTTGCCAAGATTATTTACACGAGACTCCGGTTGCACAATAGCCCCGTTGACAAACAAGGCATTCTTCTTCTTCTTCTAGCCAAGCTAAAAGGGTAATGAATTTTTTATGAGTTTGTCTCCTCCATCTTCTCTAATTATTCGGATTGAGGAGAGACCTTGACTCACTTTGCTCATTTTTGGATCGGTTGCACTTCATCATTGAGCATTGTTAGCTCGTAATTACAATAGGGTACTAAAAAAAGTGCAGAAAAGTTATTCCATGCGCAGGGGCTTACACTACCTTAACATCCTTCTCTGAAGCTCCACGCAAAACTGCTACATTCAGTCAGAGTGGATGCATATTATTTGCTTTTTGCTTTTTTCCATATTCCATCCACCTTCACCATATTATATCGTCATCATTCAAGTGTCTTGTTCATGTCAGAACCAGAAATGGAATATACTTTTACGATTAGTTAACAATGAGTAGTGGTGGTCATTGTTTCCTCCGCACGCATGTGAGTTCTCTTAATATGAGGTACATAAGTATAAATGTAAATGTAAGGGAATATAGGTAACTAAACTTCATCTCGTGGTTGTTGTGCATTGTATTTCACTCAATGCTGCTGCCGCTGCACCTAACCGAAAATGACGTTTCATAGAGATGGAGCAGGTACGCGCGTGGGCGGAGGAGACACACGAGGTGCTTAACTAAATCACTGCATTATATTACCAGCATTGCAGCAGAGTTTTAAAGCGCTATAAGATCTTGGTTGGTTGGGATTATCCTTTGCTCATCATGTCACCCATGCTACCAGCAGCGACACCAGCTAAACTTAAACACAAGAGTCCAGTAACGTGTAACGTTTTTTTAAAACGTGTTTTCAAGCAAAAAGGAGCGAGCGAGGACGACGACAGTATATATCCATATCGAATGGGCGCTGCAACTTTACTCGGCCATTATTTTTTGTTTGTTTAGTTAATTTTGAACGTCAGACGTGTTTTTTAAGGGGTCTCATGTGTCATTTAATGATTTAATGGGTTTCCCTTCTTGTAGTGGTGGTGGTGGTGGTGACGGTATGTCTCTGTCTGTGGTATTATGCAACTGTCTATATGTACGCTGTACGTCACGACAGGAAATGGAAAATAATACGTGTCTGTGTTTGGATTAGATATTGGAATTTCTTTTATTGCCATCTGCAGAATCCATCTTGTGGTTGAAGTAGTATTAGGGGAAGAGATCAATTCATTAATTTTTCAGCTAGAAAGAAAGGGATTGCACATTACATGAGAAAATATAATAATCTCCACTATTATCATTATACGTGGAATTGGAGTAAATTTTTAAAGAGTCACAATAATCATCATAATATTAATAATAGTTGTAAAAGAGATGTATATCCTCATTAAAATGATGAGCTGTGCTTGTGTTCTTGTCCCTCTGACAAATGCATGTTTTTACAGTACTACTAAATCTTACGGACAAAGCGTCTCCGCAGAATATATTGGGCAATAATCCCTACTACACCTCTGGCTGTATGCAACAAAGATCATTACATGCTAATACGAGAGGCATCTTTAACAACATTTCTTCCACTTGCAAAAAAATTACTCACTGTGCTGTCGTCGTCGGTCGACCCAAATATATCTATATATTCGTTCGTGTGCTGCGGAATTGCTCTTTCCCTTTTTCTTCCCTGGCTTGACAGCTATTTCATTCATTCATTCATTAAAAACTGTAGTACAACATGCATTATTTATTTTTGCCATGAGTTTTACCTTTGTTGTGAATTGCCAAATTGAACCTACGAAAATTGCTACTATTATTTAAGGCTTCCACAATATATGTAACTAACTTACATCACATCCCACAGCTCACTCATTTCCATGCAACAAGAAGCGCTTCTCCTCCGCCGTGTGGCTGACCGGCAGTGCTGTGAGAACGAGAAAACGGTATGCGCAAGGTCGTCGTCGTCGTCGTCGTCGTGAAACCACAAACAGTTCTTCTAATTGTTCGTGAACTACATGCACTTACGCATCATCACCATCATCATCCTCTTCATTCATAAACGCTACAACGCTCGCCTCTCTGCTGACTGCCTGACCTCCAGTAATTGGGAGAGATGCACTTTTGTGTATAGTGGGGAGCAGAGAGATTTTAATAACAAAGATGTTATTGTTTGTTTGCTCTTCTGAAGGCAACAACACCAAAACATGCACATGTTGTACCTCATGAACGTCGAGCGTATGCTGATTGCTATGCTGGTTGGATGAAATATGTGCGTGACACACTTTACATTCTTAATTTGTCAACAAACCGAAAGGCGTTTCTTCAGTGTCAAATAATTATTTATTATATGCTAATCACAAACGGACGGACGGACGGGACGGTCGTTGTGCTGAGCAATATTTGCACATCCTTTTCCCACTTATGGAGTTGCACAATAGTACCGTACTTAAAGTTGTTACCGTAACAAGCGTATCAAGTGGTTTGCAACTTGAGTCTGACTGATCGGTAGCCCGTCCGTTGTTGTATCGGGTTAATATATGAAGCAAGTGTGCTCATCTGCTATGCAAAAAAGGCAAGTTAGCAAATTAGGATAGGATAGGATAGGATAGCAAATTAGTTGTTGCTTTAAAGGTATTTATCGGCAACGAGGTGATTCTGGTTTTCTGGTAGGTGTGCAACTAATTTTACATGCTCTCTCTCCTCAAGACTATAATATAATATAATAATAGATTAAAGCCACAAAAATTTGTACTAAACCTATAATGAATAATAATATTATACGTTTGTCTGAAGAACTAATTTGCAAATTGTAGTAACAAAAAATCTGGAAAGGATCTCTAGTTGCAGCCATCGTAAAGTTTTAGCTATAAAGTAGTAGCAATAAAAAAGCCGAATTGGTGAACCACATACTCTCTCTCCCCCTCTCTCTGTCTCTATCCATATACTTATGTCATTTTGTAGACAATATAAATCCTTTCTAATCTCGTTCACTTTAGGTCAATCACATCAGCCCATCTGCAAAAACTCAATACGCCAAGCACATATTATTAACTGTCATTGAAGCACTTTTACTGAATAATTGAAAGTTACGCTTTACGTTGTGTGGACTGGGGTCAACCATTACCTTCCACCAGCCAGCTTCACTTGAGTTGTGCATTGTCGCCGCGTACGTACGTCCTCTTTGTTCAAGTCATATGAATCTTGGTGATTGATTGTTTGTGACTTGGATGGGAGAAGAAGTGTCTTCAATTGCACATTTGCACAATGATACAACAAGAACAAGCAGCCAGGACGAAACAGTGACAATTATTTTAGATCTTGAGAGAAAAAAAAATGCTAAAGTCCTTCAAAAATTAAAAGGCCTTTTCTTGTTCGTCGTGTTGTGGGGTTTGTCATATTATTCCTCCACATAATTTATAACTCCAAAAAAGGTGTATCGTGTGCGGATTAAAAGCAATGTAAGTGGGTATATGTAGTTTTGAGTGAGGTAACAAAAGTCTAGCTTGAATGACGTCGTCCCTTTTCCCTACCTGCCTGCCAAGCCATCAAGCCAGGAAAAAATCATACAAAGTTTGGAGGAGATTGCAGTTTTGCAAGAGTGCAGAATGCAATTGTGTATAAAACATGAATGCAAATTACCGTGTCTGTCTACAATAAACACACATTACACACGAGTTCCGAAAGGGTTAAGAAGATGAATACAGCCAAATCATAAGGATGACATCACTCACATCACCTCCCCTATGTTTCAAACTAGTATTTTATGATGTGAATGCTTTTTTTGCTTTGCTTAAAGTAAAAGCAACCTAAACTATGATTTTGTAGGGTTCACTGGAATTATTAGATGAATCAGTCTCAAAAAAGCATTTGTTTGCGTATCGGAATTGTAGAAAGAAAAAAATTCTTTGAATTCTTCTCCCATCGTCATCCCCTTTCTTCTGGTCTGATTCTCTGGTCGCAAAAATTTTTGCCAGAGAGAGAGAGAGAGTCAGCACGCAAATTACATGGATGAAGCTGGAGGCCATAATATTATGTGAATGAACTAAAGACGAGTTAGTTGCTGAAATCGAGAAACGATATATGAAAATATGAACTCGAGCGAGTTCGTGTTTTCATCTGTATCCATCCGTGGACAAAAATGCATTATTTGTATCATAAAGTGTCAGACGTTCACGAAAATATAATAATATATAGATATGTATACTTTCAGTTTTGACTTTCAGTTTCCTCTTGCTTACATGGATTTACAAAATGCTTCCCTTTAAAAAAAACTCAAGGCAAGCTGCTCCAAAGGTGAAGCTGACATGAGCTGTATGGCAGGCAGGCATGATTTTGTTTATAAGGTTTCAACACATTTTTATGGCATGACTTGTCTGTCAGTTCATGTGTTGGTCAAATTATGTAACATTTAGGCAATCCCCTGCCTGGCAACTTTTCGCATCCCATATCTTCACGAAAAATGCTCTCGCAGCCCTCAGCCGTTTCCTCGTATTGGACATTCAACAATGTTGCATTTTTTTGCATTGCATTGCATGTTGTTCTAGTTCATTGTCAATGACTCGAAGTAGTGTTCCGATCGAGTTCCGAGTGTTTCATCTACCTATTCGTATTCAGTAATTTGGCCAGAGTTGTAGTCTGTATTTTTATTAAATTTATGTAAACTTTAACACTATCCAAAGATACAAGTCTCAAAAAACATTTCTTTTGTCACCAATGGATATTATTGGAATTCGAGGTTCTCACGTCACCGAGAGGGATTAGATTAAAAGGGTTTTTGTGTTTTTGATATAAATAGCATTCATTCAGCATTCAGCAGATCCGTTTCAGCCTGGTGTTGTTACGCAATGAAATAATGACTTCTGAAAATACATTTTGAATGGACAGCGTTATCAACAAAATTTAGCCGCATCAGAACAAAGTCAAAAAATCATGGAAGAATAATACAATGGAAGTCATTTATTAATTGCTAATTGAAGCGCCAGCCAGCATCTCACCAGTTCCAAATAGTCTCCAATTTGGCAAAAGGAACTCATCAGAGAGAATCGTATCGTAGGAGGGTACATCATCATCATCTAGGCATCATCATCAGCATCACGTTTTTTAGCTCCCCAAGGCAGCTAATTATGTTTTCTCTACCTTGATTACAAGCTAGCTCAGTTCAGGTGTATTCCGTGTGAATCAACAACAACGGAGCAAAAAAAGTATCCAGCATGCATGCATTGCCTACCTGCTGCGGGTTTTAGTGACGACGACGGGAATGACTAATCAGCAGCCTCATATACTCTGGTCGTCCCCTTGTATTTTCGCCGTAGTAATTTAAGAAAGATTTTGCAAATCGCAGCTAAATAAATTCTCCGATTCAAAAAAGCTAATAAGCATTCAATAATGCAAAGTGCGCAAAAGAGCCAGCGACAACCTTTCATGTAACCTGGGTGTCGACTGTCGAGTCGGTAACCGTCGTCGTCGTCGTCATTGAGGATGAATGGGATGGCAGGTGGGTGGCGGTGGTATAGTAAAAAAAAGTTGTGTTTTGTGTGCTTGGGTACTATCCCGCGCCTTAAAATCACTGAAGGTGAGATATGAGGTATTGTAATCATAATGGAGTTAGTATTCAGGAGTCAATCTTCAAACAAATAATGAATAAGTTTTAGGTGATATTGACTACATCACTTGACAAATGATTGAGTAGTCGATAAACGGAAAAAGATCTTTTTTAGTTTGTACTATCAACACGTTCCATCGATGATGCAATTGCGTGCTCCTGTGTCCTCCAAACAGTCTCTCGAGAGCAAGCGTAAAGAAAGTGTAAAAAAAAGAGTCGGTTACTTTGACTTTCAAGGTGACTGCGTAAGGAAGGAAGGATGCTATTCTGGTAGAAAGCAATAGCAACAACGATAGTACTCGATAACCGGCTACTTTAGTGACCTTTCATTATTCGTCACACTAACCAATGAATGATGCAGCATTTATACTTATTCCAAATATATTAATAGTGGTTTAATTGCTAATTCAGGGTGGTGGACCGTGATTTTTTACCTCCTAGATTTTTATATTCGTTGTAAGGTTGCTCATCATCAGGTTATGTATTACATCATCCCTGCATTATCATCATCATCCCTGCAGTTAAATAATTTATTGGCAATCTATACATTCTAATTAAAAAATATGTTTTGTTAATCCCCTGTCCGTGTCCTTTTCCTTAAACTTTAAAGGAATTATTATCATTCTCATTATTCACAAATTGGCATTACCACAATAATTGAATGGGATACCGCGCAAAAAAATGACATGTTACATGACATTTATTGTGCATTTAAATGCATCGCAACCTGGATGAATACGAAACAATATGATGTTTTTGAGCAAAGATTAATGAGGCGATTCCGGTTGATCCACACAACAAAAGTTTCTCTTCGCACCCATACCTTTTTCGTCTAAGGAGTATGTCATGTCTGTCACCCTCACCATAGTCATCATCATGATGACTATAACCTATAACCCATCCCATGTCAAAACTTTCTGAAATGGGGTTGCACTCTGCATCTCAAAACTGTCTTATTGTGTCCTCCCTCCCTCCCTCAAGTAATGATTATTATATGATACATTTTTAGAGCAACGGGGGTGTTGATTGAGCGAAAACATAAACTCCATAATATTTATGTTGCATCTACAACTCGAGCTACATCCACTTTCTTTTCGCTATGACTTACTCCCGTTTCCGATTAATATCAAATAATAATATCATTTTAAACAGAGCGTCGTTATATTAAACTTGCATTAGTTTTTTTACCTCTCGACTCTCGTCGTCCACTTTCCAATCCCCGGCCTGTATTGATCTAGGTATATATAGTGATTAGTGATACAATTATAACGCCAACTTTGTCTACCCAAGCATAAATTATGATAATCAACATCATCCAAATGTCCTGCTTACAACTCAGTTAAATGGTCGCTAGTGGTAACCAACATTTGTTTTGCTATTTGGTCAATTATGCATTCATTTACTTTTTAAGCATGGTCGCACCAATAATGTTTTGTGAATTGCTTGCATTGCATAATATTCCATAACTACCTACTTATGAACGATATCAGTTGACATAGTGAATCAGTCAAAGTATTCGTAACGAACTGAATTTGTTTACTATAAATATAACTGCTGGCTCACCAGAATATTATCAAAACGGTGCAAAGCATATAGCATACGTGCACATTTTGGGATCCCAATATGCAACTTGTGCAAGAATATGCAAGCATCAAAATAATAAAATGCACCACGCTACGGCATGCAACCTGTTAGATTCATAATCCCTATATTATTCTCTTGCAAAACATGGACATGTGCTTTGTTTCTGTTGCTCACTCATTGTCAGTGAAGGTAGTCCCAAACCCGACACATGGAATAAATACACACTGCGCGTTGTCAAAGGAGAACTTTTTTTTTGCATTTTGTAATATATCGCAAAGCAAAATGCAAGGGTATAATATAGAGGATCACAGCATCACCTTGCTTGCAGGTATGTTTGCTTGCGCAGAGCGGTTAATTAATTTCTGACTGAGCCCATTATTCATCATATTGTTATTTCTGCGTCTTCAGGAGAGGCAAGCATACAGGTAATCATATAGCTAATTCCGTCGACCTGTTGCCTCACAGTGCTTTAAAGCACAGGCCAGGCCCGGCGCCAGGATGTAGCTCACTGGGAAAAATATATGATAGGGAATTAGTGAATGGCAAACAAAAAAGTTCAATACAAGAACAATGGCTGCTGAAGGTAGAGATTACCTGTGTGTCTCAGTCATTTCGCTCACTTTTACTCGCCGTGGTCGTCGTCATACGTAATCCTACTGGCACAATAAATGTGCCCTGCCTGCAAATTTAATCGTTTTAAAATTATGAGAGAGGATGGATGGTCGTTCGAGGATATATTGGTTGGGCTCTTGGCTTGGCTCTTCTCAGAAACCTCTCTTCTCTTTGTCAACCTGAGGACTCCTTTGAGGAGGATGAAAAGGAAGATTATTTCTATTTTATTGATGAGACGAGTGAGGAACGCAGTGTACCGCTGAGTGCGTGCGTGCGCGGTGTAGGGCGGTGCGCCTATGCCTACTCACTCACTTTCAGCTTCAGCACTAAAAACCTACATCCAAGAAGAGTTACACTCTCAAGAGGATTCAAATACCGATTCAAATTAAATTGTGGAGGGATGGTTCACTCATATAAGCTGTATAATCGCATTTCCTCCCTGAAGCCATTGTCTAATACTACGATGAGAATAATACCTTGTCATTTTGTCTGCTTAGATCAACAATCACCA
The DNA here is from genome assembly GCA_036850665.1 of Dicranocentrus wangi. Lineage (NCBI taxonomy): Eukaryota > Metazoa > Arthropoda > Collembola > Entomobryomorpha > Entomobryidae > Dicranocentrus > Dicranocentrus wangi. The sequence goes on along the minus strand of JAANSN010003873.1, from coordinate 3,747 downwards.
CCATATATATTATGCCATTATTAACAATTCGCAGCAGCAGCAGCATTATAGTCGCAAACGATGAGTATCATTTCAATGGCAAATCTCTTAAATGGGGACGGTTGACAGTGATAGCAGCACCATACTTGTTAATACGACATTTATTGTTTGGAACGCACGTTTTTAACTAAAGTTGGTTTTTAACTAAAGTGCATCCACTAAATTCAAAACGAATTGCCAGGTTTTGCGATTTCAATACGCTTTGTGAGATGATAATATTTAATATTTTGAAACAGGGTTTATTTATTTGAGTAAGTTTAACATGATTTCCAGTAAATCTGCTGTTACATTAATGCAATATCCATTTCAAACCGGCGGCTTGAAGTACAACTAATAATGCAAGAAAGGTATTTCAAGATAATCTTGCACCAACACCAACGCAGCGTCTGAATCTGGACCAATACAATAAGTTATAATAATAACGCACACACCTGCACCTAAATGTAAATAGAATGTGCATGGATGGTGATGCAAACTGTGTCTTCATCACGATGAGTCCTGTCCTGGTGCTGATTTTATCTGACGTAAAATTCGAAATGCTTCATTACGACTTGCATTGTTTTCCAATATGCTATTTACATATATGTCATCAAAATCAGACAATTAGTTATTGATCTGCAAAAATATGTGTGAGACACTGAGACACGTCATCGCATCGTCATTGTAATATGCCATGATAGTGTTCACGAAATCAGTAGACCATATAAACACTCGATCTCCATGTAACAAAAAGTATTCGGCGAATTCATGATTCACAAGACACATTGCGTCAACGACTACTCCACTGAAACTTTGAATTCCGACTTTTGTTTTGTGTCGCTGATGAATGCCAAACGGATTATATTTTACTTTGGTAGTCAGCGATTCGGAAACATGACAAATGAGCACTAGTTGACAACGTCTTCAAGCTTGGTTCACACTGAAGGATGGACCAAGGTGGAATAATTTTTGCATTGAAAGCAAACCTGGAAACACTTTTGAGAAGAAATTGATGAACCTACCTACACTCAAGGCCGACTCATCATCATATCGCACATTTACATTTATGACTATCTATAATGTTCCTTGCTAGCAAAAATTTTCCATGAAATCCGTAAAGGAAACACTATATTTCAACCAGCAGATACACACATAATGGGTTTCCCTGATATTTTTTTTGTTGTATGTCCTCCTGTCGTTTCGCAGATGGAGAAGACTAATTCGCCATCAAACGATAGCGGTAACTCTGTTGGGGATAATTTCCATTGTTATACATGCCAGTCATCATCATCATCATGACAGCTCATTTTTCAATCAGTACAATTCACAACTGAGTAGCGACGAATTTACCAGTTCAAGGTCGGCTAGAGCCAAAAGACAAGTAAATAAGTCTTCGCCATCTCCTGCCCTCCCGAATATCACCAACGAGGACATTGGGTTTGCAGTTTCTCGGGCACAGGAAATCGTCTCCCACCGAATTGACTACTTCCAACCTCAAATATACGCTGCAGGTAATAATGTACACACATTTTCAGAGCAATTATTTTGTATTTATTTTTTGCTACATGATGATGCTTTGAAAAGTTTTAATTATTTCCAGCTATCAAGGTAAGGCATGAACTTGAAACAAATAAAACTTGTGATTTTAGTGCATAACAAATATTTAATCATAATAATTGTGGGTAGGGGAAAACGCAAAAAGCTAAAAACATGTTTATAAAAAGAGGGCCGACCGACCGATAACATCTCCAGCGAACCAAAAATAAAATTTCACAGGATGGGCAAATTAAACCTGTGCAATAAAAGTAGTCGTAGGGTATATATAAAATGTGTAATAAATAGCTTGTTTAGTGCTGACTGCTGACTGACTATCGAGAATTATTATCATGTTGACAAGAAGGTCAAAGTTAAACCACTCTTTAAAAAGCTATAATCACGACATGATTTTATATGCACAGTTGGATGGAAACAAGACGATATGCGATAGGGAAGTTGACCACCTGTGTGAAACATAATACTAAGCATGCATTTTTCTTGAATACTACTAGGCTAAAAACTCGAGATATTATTATTATTTATGAATGAACAATCGTGTGCAAATTTTTTTTACAGATTAGTGGATAAAATGTTTGATGTGGTGATTACACACTACATGCACACTTCCTTTTACAAAGCTTGCATATTTCTGTTTTTTTTTGCAAGTTAAGCTCAATGATCATGTTAATCACGACTTAGAAGAAGTTGGGAGAAGTGCATATGACATGCAATGAGTGCATCATCATCAGTGTTTATTTTTTTTTGTATGGATTCACAGGTTCGTATCACAAGCCAGGCTCAGCAGCGTGGTTTATGTCGACTTCTCATAAGGCTAATGCCGCAACTCAAAATATCTCAAGGATCTCACTTCTCTCGGAAGAAGCAACTCACATTATTGCACAAAAGTAAGTGTCTAAAAGATTGCAAACAATATGGAAGCCTCTATCTATAACTGTTGTTACGTAAAACTCAGTAGAAAATTGGATTATTGAATTAAATAAGGAGGAATTAAGAGTAAAGTAGGTCCCCCTGGACTATCTTTTCTAAGCATTTTTTATTATCCACCTACGTCATTTACAAATCCTTAAACAATATCCAATTTAAAGCATTTCAATGTCAGTGACGTAACGTAGTAGCTGAGTGAGTAAGTAGGTGGGATATTAAGTTGGAGTTGGGAGTAGATTAAAACATTGAAGTTTCCTTAAATATTATTGTGAAGGATTGACACTTTGTTGATTGAATGAACCCACCTCACATTCCAGATACCGCTTAACACGAGAGCAGACCGCATACTCATTGCCAAATTTGGATATCAGAAGTTCGGCGATAAACGAGGAATGTCCATTAAAAGTGGACTTCCCTTGTCAGCCGAGGAAGTACCGAGCGTACAATGGATACTGCAACAATGTCCAGCACCCCAGGTGGGGCTCCGCCAACATGAGATATTTACGGTATCTAATGCCCGACTATGCAGATGGTAAGTAAGCCTATTTAATTAGTTTATTAGAGATCACTCATTCAATCGTTAAACTACACGTCAGGATTTTTTTGGGGAAAAAAGAAGAAGTGAAATTCAAGTTCATGATGACTGTGATTAGGCAGTATAGCAGCAAAACACACACGCAATTTCATTTGAATGAATGAATTAAACTCCATGAACTTCCATAATTAAACTCTCCAGCCAGTATAATAAGTCAACCCCTCCTCATCATATTATGCTATATCCGGTGGGGCTTCTTATCACGTCGTGTTCCCTTCCGTGAGAAAAGTTTGCTGATAGGGATTTAATGCCCATATTATCCCACCCAAGAGCAAACTGTTATATATTATATTATTTTTTTGTGTGGAATGCAGTCTGCAGCTGTACATGCGCGTAAAAAAATTAACGAGTTTTAATGAGCAAGCATTATGGAGGAATTTCGCAAAATATTTTAAAGTAGAAATCCTAATTTAAGTATTATACTTATATTTTTCTTAACTCATGCAAATAAACTCATATTTTTAACTTGCGACCTAGAAGCAAGTTATTAGTTTTGTCCGCGGCGTCCGCCGTCTGTCTGTCTGTCTGTCTGTCTGTCTGGGTGTCTGTCTGTAAATGCTCTAACAATTACAGTTTTCAATATTTTCAAAAAATTCTTTCACCAATAGTATCATCAGTACATTAGCTTCGACAAGTTCGAAGTTGAGCAAAAT
>JAANSN010003872.1:0-16919 GCA_036850665.1 Dicranocentrus wangi | reverse complement strand
ACCCTTCTACGTTGGCGACATTCCTCTCGTCAGGGATAACCGCTCTCAGTCTAACGTTGTGGTCGGTGACGACGATGAAGAAGATGAGAAGTAATAATAACCTCCTCCTGTCGCTTCTTCACACCTACTCGCCTCGAAATAATATTTTTTTTACACGCTGCTCTGTCCGCTGGTCAATATATATGCACACTGGGAAATTAAAAAGTAGGAGCACGTATTGGTGCTCATATTATGTTATATTGGTTTTGACGTGGGGGAATGGCTTTTATTTTCATACAAAGAGTAAAGTGTAGTAGAGAGTGTTATTTTCACTTGTCGAACTGGAAGGCAGGGAGACTGCTGAGTGACTCGTCGCAGTATTTGAGGGTGCACCTGTAGCGAGAGCCGACACAGTAGCACGTGTTGCACCCGTCCGGCTTGTAAGACTCTCCCTTGTCGCACCTGGACGTTGAGGGGGGCTGGGTCGACGTCGGACCACCGTCGTCTCGTCTTCCTCGGATCGCTATAGATTTCAAACAGGATGTGTTACGGCAGCTGAAGCTAATTTACGTTGCGAGCTATAGAATCTTGTTAAATTGTGTTTCGTACCGTCCCTGATGCGTGACCAGAACTGGGCGCTGCACTCGTCAGGGCTGTCCAGCACAAGGAGCGTGAACAGGAGGAACCCGACCAGCACAAGCCTTCTCTCCATTTTTCTATTATTAATTACTGGTTTTAAGGAATAGAGTTTCTGGGAATTAATATTTTGAGGAACGTAGCGTGCTGCTGTTTTGGAGGTAAGGCGAAGACTGAATGGATCATGACGATCATCGGAAAGGTATATAGTCGTAGGTCGCCGTCCACTGAGCTTTAAGCAATATAATATGTGTAATCAACATACTACTGCACACTCGACCTTGGAAAAAGCGAACCACATTGTAGTAATTTTTTTTTTATATACATATGCATTTTAGTTCATGCATTACGACAAGGTGGTGGGTTAGCGGAAAAGGGATGACGACGATTATGATGGTGATGGGTCGTGTGTTTTCAATGCCAGGCGTTACTCGCTCTCTCTGAGATTTATATTTTCCAGTAGGAGTTTATGTGTGTGGTGCTTAACCTCAATATTTTCAATAGTTCAATGAGAATACAAAGCAGGAGCAAGGTGTTCTCGAGTTTAAATGGTTCCATTGTTATTAAGCCATTTCCGTAAACGAATTACTGTAACGGGTTTGTAGTGTATTTTATTATTATTTCGCAGGCATATTTTTTATCGTGTTTGTGAAAATGGTTAGTACAATGTCAGATATTTCATTTCACTACATATATACGTTTACCAATATTTTCACAGCTCTTATTAAACAGTAGTAATAAAAAAAAGAGTGCAAGGGGAGTGGTCACGTTCAAGTGATTCAGTATATAACAAGAACAAGGGGGATTTACGAGGAGACAGACTACAATCAAAAGAATAAGAATAATATAATTTTTTAGCGACCCACTAGGCGCTCAAGTGAGAGGGAAGAAGCAAGGAATTACACGCTAACGTTGTTCATATATGTATTTATTATTATTATGAGGTATATAATATATCCGCTATATCATCAATCAGACTGGAAAACAGAAATGTATGTGTAATGCACTTTTCTTTTCCTTGTGTGTTCTGCATAGATTAAATTGCTGTCATTGCATATATTATCATTATGTTTCTTTAAATTGTATAAAACAGATTCTGTTTTTCTTTTTCAAGCGTAAATATCCAACTATATGTCTCTAGAAATCTACATAATTTTTTTTACACTCAGTACATCCGTAATTTTACGACTATTTTATACCCCTGGCTGGAATAATGCACTGCGTTCTTCAACCCTATATCTACTCTTATTACAAATATTTTATATTTACAAATGGCAATGGTCTAGAGTTTTTTTTTATCCAAAGATTATATATACCCTTATATTTGGGTCTACAACTAAGCTACTACGGTACGACCGAGGCGTTGCGTGGCCTTACAGCAGTGGTGTTGTGGACGTGGACCAGGGTCGGGACTTACCATATGTAGAATATGTACTTATATATCGTAAGTCTCGCCGGGCAGCATGGGTCAGAACACCGTGGACCAGAAAACAACCTGACCCAGAGCACCAAACAGTATGGGCCAGAAACAACCGTACGGTGACAGGCACCAGCTAGGAGTCAGTTTGGACCAGAACACTATATAATCTTCCGACCCAAATAGCCAAATTCCGACCCCCGGTGTCTCTGACCCATCCTAACTGCTTCGGCCAAAGAATTAATTATAAGACGGGCGTAAAAATATATATATATATTATGTGTGTTTCTATATTCCAGTGAACGTACCTGTTCACAGTTTCAATTCTAGCAAAAAGGAAAGGGCAAAGGAAACGTTAATCTCAATAACATTTGTAAACGGGCTACTCTACGGCAAAGTATATGTTTAAACCGTTATACTANTCAATAACATTTGTAAACGGGCTACTCTACGGCAAAGTATATGTTTAAACCGTTATACTAGTTACGAATATATTGGAACACAAACAGTTTTCAAACCAAAAACACTATGACTGGAATCGTATTACTTGTAGTATTAACTATTTTTGTTGTAGTTTGTTGGAAGGCCTATATAACATTATACGTGGAGAAGAAACTTAACAAAACAAAATGTATAATTATTCCACCCTGTCAGACTTTTAAGTTTTCAAAAACTCTTCTGAACTCCAAGTTTCGCGTTTAAAAGAAGCATATATCTCCACAATCACGTGTGGGCTATTAACTCCATGCACAACAATCACAATAATGTTTTTAACTGAATCAACAGTGATGAATTAATAAAATATAATAATTAATTAATAATATTTTGTTTTTCTTGAAGCTCAAAATTAAATTTGTAACTAAATATAACATATATATGGTCTTGCAAACTTGTCTTGTATAAGCATCATGTTTTATAATAAATCATAATAATTAATTAACGTGTATCACGACGGTTTCGCTTTTTAAATTATGAGAGGTTGTTGTTCGATTTTGAGACCCGCACTGGCTACAATGTCCAAGTACGAAATGTTCTGTCCCTCGTCGTCCTCGTCCATGTATCCACCCACTCCTCCGTCCTCCGAGCCTTCGTCCTGACCTCCCATCAGCATCGTTCCGGAGTAGTTCTGCGGGTTGTTGTGGTCCTGGTCTTCCAGCTTGTACTTTTGGGGACGGTGCGTCGGGTTCGTCTTCAGGTGGTACTGCAGACCTCCCAGCTGCTTGAACCCTATCAATCATTTACTAGATTTTTATTATCTGCTCATTTACACTATGTGTTTGAGATGTTTAAGTTTGAGGAATTGATGGGCTATCAGAGAATAAATTATTCTTACCCTTGGGACAATCGGCGCACTTGTAGGGTCGCTCGCCCGTGTGTATCCTCTCGTGAGCCTTGAGATTTCCAGAGTTCATGAAGTACTTTTCGCACCACCTGCACTCGTACTTCTTGTGCGTCGCCTCGTGCTGCTCCAGAATCTCCCAGGACGGGAACCCCCTCCTGCACGCTCTGCGTCCAATATTAATTTTAAAAAATTAGAATAATTTCATAATGTTAATAGCAGATACGTGTAATTGGTAATTGGTACTGACCGGCACTTGAACTCCCCTTCGTGGTTGAGTGAGTGGGCCCTCAAGCTCTCGAGAGACCCGAATGTCCTGTAGCAGACCCTGCACCTGTGCACGGACCCTCCGTTTTGAACATTGCCAGTGGTGGTGGAGATGAGCTGCTTGATGTCAGCGGGGAGGTCGGCACTGTCGTTCCCTGAAGCGGCAGCTAGGTGGGCACCATGAACAGAGGCGATGTGTCTCTGAAGCACTTGGTTAGTCGCGAACGTTTTCCTACAAATCTGACACCGTGGCACGTTCTTCTGCCTTATCACCATCCCGTTGTTGTTATTGGTACTCCTTTGCTGCTGCTGCTGCTGTTGGAGCTGAGGCTGAGAAACTTGTCTGATGTGGAGATTGCCAAGCATGATTCCCTGTTCCCCCCTGAGACTCCTCCCGGAAGCGAGTTGCTGCTGAAGCTGGGACCGTTGATGACTTAGCATTAAGGACTCGAGAGATCTCGTTGGCGAACTTGAAGGCTTGCTGTTGCTGCTACTACTACTACTGTTCCGGTGGTGCTGTCCACTGGAGCTCATTCTGGAGAGGATGGAGGACGACCCACTGGACCCACCACCACCACCACCACTACCACTCTTGAAGCTTAGCTTCCTACCGTCCACGATGTAGTTACGCTGAAGGGAAGATGTCTTTGAGGATGGAATCGTGTGAAGTCGAGGCATTTGCTTTCCGGATGACGACGAGGAAGTCTGCTGTTTTCGAAGGATAGACTCGAGAGATAGTTGCTGCTGTTGCTGCTGGAGTGACGCGATTGGAATGCTTCGTTGCATCATTTGGTTTGGCTTCGGCTGCAGCCGAGGAGGTGGAGGACACTGCTGCTGCTGCTGCTGTTGCGATTCTGTCAAAAAATTCAACGTAATTATTTAGGTATTAAACACGTGTTATTATCAAGATGTTTTGAACTATAATATTCATGGATTAAGCTTTTTGAGAAGAAAAAACAGTAAAAAATGCAACTCACGACTTGGAAGTCCCATTAATTTCCTGGAAAGAATGTTGGGTCTGGAATAAGAAGGTTGTTTGAGTTGTTCGAGAAGCGCAGAAGTGCTAATTTGTGGTTGGTTAACCCGGAATGTACGTAATTTGTTATTATTATTGTTATTATTCGCTGAACCCCTTTTCTGAACGTTAGTGAGTAGAGCGATGGGCATGGCTTCCTCGTCATACGCACTCCCATAGTAGTCGTCATCATCATCCCCTGCTCCACCACCACCGTCGTTGTTCTCGTCGTCGTCGTCATCCATGAGAGCGCGACCAGTTGCATTGTAAAAGAGGTTGTTACTCACGGAAGGGGTGGACCGGACCAAGCTGTTCCTCAGGAAATTGTTGATGTGACTGTTTGTTCTCGCCGAGGACGAGGAAGTAGTGGACGAGGAGTGGCCCCTGCTCGGTTTCGTCATCACCAGAGTCCCAGCGGGCAAGTTGCTCAGCATCGCCGCCGTGCTCGTGTCCGTCTCTTCGTCGTCGTAGTAGTACCCCGCCTGTGGCGTCACTGTCAACATTTTACAAACAAATACATTTTACTCTTGCCCACTTACTAATTTAATTTAGATAGATTCACCTGATAAATTTTTGTTTAAATCAGCTCGAAGTGACCATTCCACTAAAAATTTATGAATCTGATTAACGGCTTTTACCTCTGCTGGAGAGAGGGGGAAGTCCCCTGTCCTCCTCGTCGTCCTGCATGATGTTCTCCTCTTCGAACTCTGTCTGAACAAACTCTGAGATGTCAGGGTAGTCATACTCATCATCATCCCCGCCACCACCATCACCACCTGCACCATCATCTTCATCACAATCATCGTCTGCATTGTTGTACTCTTCATCGGACCCTCCAGCTCCCCCATTCATCATTTGCTGGACGTGGTGATGCTGTTGAATAAGCAACTGGTGGGCATACGTTTCTTCATCCTCCAATCCATCTTCCCCATCCTCCTCCTCCACCTCATCTTCTGGAATGATGCCTCCATTATTACTCCCGTTAACGTGGTGGTGGTGCTCCATTTTGACCCCATTATTATTATTACTACTCCCGTTCGTATGGTTCTCGAGCAGGTGGTCACTACTGTTCTCTTCTTCTTCTTCTTCTTCTTCTTCCACCTCGGGAATCATCTCACTTTTCATGACCACCACTTCCCCTTGATTGTTATTCATTTTCTCGCGTTTGTTATTGTTGTCAGGAGTTTTGGCGTCCGCCGACGAGTCCCCCTTGAGCACCATGAGCTTCTGCTGAATCCCAAAGATGCTCCTCGACCCGATGCTCGACGAGGAGGACGACGAGCTCTTGGAAGTCAGAAAACGACTGTTCCTCGACCGATCCATCCTCAATTCTTTAACTCAGCACGTAAAAAACTAGGTATAATAGACGTAGCACTTTAGAAATGTAACCATTTAAACCAGCTCCACACAAAAACGTGTCACTCTACTCCAACAAGAAAGAAAACAAATTTCTCATCAGAAATCGGAATAATAACAATAAAGTGTGCAACTCCGGTGCAGCATGCCAGCGAGAGAACAGCGTGTAAAAATGCACACGTCCACGTTTTTTGAAAGCAGCCGAGCGAGTGTATATTTTTTTAGAAATTTTTTGCTGCACGTCGTTTCGGGCGCATTATTTCCCGCTCGCTTCACTCACACATCACGACGACCGACCCTGCCCTATCCACTTTCAACTTTCGTCTCCAGTATTTCGCAACTTTTTTTGGAAACAGCTAGAGTCGTCTCCAGGTTTTTCCAACTTTTTTGGAAACAAAGTCGTCTCCAGTTTTTCCAACTTTTTTTGGAAGCAAAGTCGTCTCCAGTTTTTATTGGAAACAATGTATAAACCGCACTTGACGCACTCTTCCAAAATAACTCCTTGTTGGCAAATTTGTCAACTTTTCACACACACTAGTAACGAGATCTGCAAGGGATAATAAAAAGAGCAAATTTGTAGTTACAAAATCATGAAAACGATGAGATTTCGGAGATGAAATGGAAATTTTTGTTGTTGATGATAAGAAATGTGGAGCACCCAGAGACTAATATATAAGATATGCACTCTAATAATTGAAACTACTTTCGATTTCAAAATGTTTTTTGAAATGGGGGTGTATAATACGTAACAGCGAGAAAGGTGTGTGTTGTAATAATAATGTAAGTGCACAGAGGAGAGGAGTGCATAATATAACCTGACGCTGATGCTCAGACACAGTCCGACCAGCGAATGCTGAGGTTTATCCTTGCACTTTGCAGCAGCATTGGAGTGATTGTAAAGCTATTGCAACAATGTGTGGTGCTGGTGGTTATGTTTGTTAAAATGATGAAAGGTGTTTCAAAGGATATATATAAGTTATTATTATTATTGAGGTTAAATAGTCAAGAAACGTACACAAGTGCACAGAGAGTATAATAATATACGCTGTATGTGAGTGTTCTCTTCTGTTCACCTCGTCTTGCAAGCGTAGTAGTCAGAAGGCAACTAAAACTAAACTGGCGAGCTCGCTATTCTAAATAAAAAAAATTGTTTTTCGTTTTTAATAGCCCTCCTCCGTTTGATTCCTTCGTACGCGTTATAAAAAACCAATAAAATGTGAGTAATCAGTCTGTAATAAAAGAAATGGCTAGTAGTCTAGTTAGTCGTCCGAGTTAGTTATCGCGTATAACTAACTGCTCTATAATGATAATTCCTCCATTTTTAAATGCATTTCAAACTATGTGCTATTCGAATGTTTGAGAGGAGGAGGAGGAGGAGCGCAGAGAAAAAAAATTAAGGAGAGGTCGTCGCTGTTACGTGCCATGTCTCTCTACTCCGCACACACTCGTCGTGTTCACATATTTGAAAGAGAGAGAGAGAGAGAATTAACGCGTTACGTTAATATTACGACTAGCTAACTGTGAATGGGATATGCACACACAAAATCCATAATATAATGTGGATGTGGGTGCCAGGCTATACGTGTTACAAATAATTATTTATTAGATAATATTCCTGTGTGTATTCAAATTTTTTGTATACGTACCAGTTAGTTAAATGGATGCTCCACCAAAATCGCATAATGTAACCACACGATTCTTTGTAAAAAATCTTTTTCGAAATACTGCTCCTGGAAAAACTGTACAATGATAAACTATACTATATAGGAAATGTTACAAAAGTGTTTCGAGTTTCTCTGTACATACATACACGGTGCTCATGACTGACTGACTGAACGATATACAAGTATTTTTTTTTTTGAAGTGAGAGGAGGCAGTGGCTCTCGAAAAAGAGTCAGTCAGTAGTATTTTCTATATATACATGGATATTTTTTTTGTATGGAAGAAGCGATAGGGTTTTGGAGAGAGAGAGAGAAGTGAGTGAAAAAAAGAGAGAGGAAGAAGAAGAAATAATAGGTTTAGTAGTGTGCTCCATGCAACTCGCATTATGGATGGGTATTTCTAAAAATTTGTGAGTTGAGTAAGCATTTCAAGAACAGAGTGTTCTGTGCCACACACAGAGACCCGTCGAGTATATTATAGTGGTAGTAGCAGCACACTCAGGTTCTTACTCACTCGCTTCTACGCAACTTTACTTACGATTTCAATATCGTGTAGCAGCAGCAGCTCAGTATTTCGATTCCATACAAATACACAATTCCCAATAATACCATTATCCTTGGTCGTCCTTCGATCCCACTCCCAAACAAACACGCTCAAGCTCAACCTTTTCGATTTTTAGTTTGTTTTCAAGTCAGTAGAGTTTCTGAAAAAGTAGCAATAATGTGCAGATATGTGTGTGTTGCGTAATCCACTCACTTTCAAGAACGTAACCAAATAAATAATATTTTTTTCGAAAGTAACTTTTGGACGATGGTGATGATGATCAGTGCACACACGACTACTAAACTGCTCGATTATTCATACCATTCCTGATTTCATTCATTTCTCTATCGTGTTGCAACATTTTAACAACTCACAAATCGAAAAAGCAGGCCACCTTGAAAAAATCATGCACATACTCGCGTATACGCGCATATTTAGCATGATTGAAACCAATAAAAATAATATGTGTTATAAAAATATATACGTTGTATGTTATACCGTTATGGTTCTTCTCGCACCCATTCCTGTAGAATGGAAAATTTTGATGCTTTTAAAATATACAGATATTAAGCTCCTTTTTGGTACTTTTATTACTTCGAAAGGAAATTGGTTTCATATGTATTTGTGTGTGTTATATACACATTTTTTGATATCCAGAGTCATTCCATATTTCAAAGTCTTCAAAAACCCCCATTATTATTATCGTCATTAGGATGGATGAGGGAGAGGAGCAGGGAGCATAGCGTGGATACTACACGTCGTCGTATTTCAAACAAGTATTTCGTTATATTTAAACATGCAGGAGCACACACAAGTTGTTCCCATTTTCGTAATATGCAGAGCGAGTGTGTTGTGTCCCCTTACGTGTGTGTACGACGTGAAATTCAAGGTATCTAGCAGCAGCAGTATGGACAAGACACAGGATATCAGTTTATCCAAAAAATAAGTAAGACTCTCTGAGAGCCCATATAGCAGCTGCCTTTTTCTGTTTTGTTCCTTGTTCTTCTTGCACATTACGATGTGCTTTGAAAGCCGCCTAAAAAATTAACTGAAACAGTCATGCTAATAATGCTCCATCCTGCTACTACTACTGCTCCATCCATCCAAAATCCACTCAAAAAACTCGCATATCCTATACGCGAAATTATGCTATGCTCGTTTAAGCAGTTTAGTTATCGTCGAGTTCGTGGACGACTGCTACTACGTTTTTTGGAATAGTATCGTATGCACGTAATATTCACACTTTGAATCTGGTTGCGTATTTCCAACGTATGGATAAGATTAGAAATACACAGAGAGGAGAGCAGGAGCATGATGATTAAAAAAAAACTTGGAGGCTTTCACTTTTTTTCTAATGAAAAATACATAATCGTTATTACAATATCGTCCACGACGCGGAGCATTTTTCTCGTCCTCGCATACGTATTTTGAGGTTTACCTTGTGTCTGGCTTCATTATCATCATTATTATTCCTACATTTTATCATCCCTCATGGTTAAACAGTATCAAACTCGTTTCGCCTTTTCTAAAAAATATTTATATGCCGTGCCTGCGCAAACAAGCCATCTGCTTCGAACTCTTTTTTGAATATTATGCACGACCACTTGCTACTACTCTATCGCAATATGCCTATGTACTCATTCGCTGCTGCTCCCCTGCTCTTTCGAAATATGGGCTGGAATACGAGAAGCACTCATAGCGTGCGAGTTTCATTAAAACTGGATAAAATTATAAAAGCATGCGAGGCATGGTCGCTTGAAATTTGGGGTGGTGGAATCGAAATAGAACGAGCAAACACGTAGAGCGAGAGAGAGACACGGGATTGGGATATGCAGAAAAAATATATGGTTTTTAGGGAAACGAGCACGACGGGAGTGTGTAGCGTACCTACCACACCTCTGCTGCTCCATACACCTATCCGTTCTACCTGATGATGAGTTTGAAGTCTTTCGAATATAGTAATTTCGTTATGCACACATATTACACACAGGTTGGCTGGCTGGAGGATCGCATTTTAATCCTTTGAAAGAGTCGATGCATAAAATATTATTATTATTATTTGAACTTTGAAATTTGAACAGGTTCATATCTGCTTTATCTCGCATATTTAATGTGTCTCTGTGTAGCTAGATAAGGAATGGATTTTGAAATGGCTCAGTCATCCATGCACACACACGAGCTTATATATTTTATGGTAATGATGACGCTGACGAATCCCATCGTATATTTAATGTGTCTCTGTGTAGATAAGGAATGGATTTTGAAATGGCTCAGTCATCCATGCACACACACGAGCTTATACATTTTATGGTAATGATGACGCTGACGAATCCCATCGTGAGGATGATGATGAGTTCATCATTTCCTTCCAAACTCGCATCCTTACGTGTATTTTCTTTGAAATTCGTCATTCAAAAGTCGTCTTTGCGCAACAGATGTTTGCCATGAATATTATTATGCGATGAGGCTGATTCACAGAGACTTGCTAAGAAAAGGAATATTTTATATTTTGTCCGTGTGTGCTGCTGCTCCTATATAATCATTTTTGCATGCAGTCGTACGGCTTTCAAAGTTCCAAAAAACAAGTGGCTGTTTGAGTTGCATCACTCACTCATTCGCTCAGTCCAGTTTCAAACATTCATGTTTTAATGCGCAGATAGCTGCAGGAGCATAGACATACCGCAAAAAAAAGGGTTTGCAAGCTGGTTTATCCAAGGAATATATATTTTCCTCCTCAATTGCAAATTGTCGAGTTTGAAATGTGTACACACTACAAAAGTTGACGAAATATATGAATGTAGTGTGTAAAAAAATTGCAAAGCCAAGGCGAAGGAATTTATAAGGGAAAACTACTTTGTAACAACAAAACTCGTCAATAACAATGCAGACGACATTCAAAAAATCAATTGTAATTCCTTCAAGGCGTGATGACTATGTGCGTATGTGTGTGCCTAGCATTCACAGAAATGATCAACTTGGTGTACATTTTCAATTGAATTTTTCAAGGCAAACTTGGTGTCGTTTTGTGGTCCTCTCTCTGTATATCCTCCATATTATTCAATATGCGTTGGTTTTCGTTTTGGCTTTGTTGAAAAGAGACTTACTCACACTCATCCCATCTCTCTCTCTGTCCCTTATAATGCATTTTTCGAAAGGCAGCAGTTCTCTTGAAATAGTCGCGGCGACAGGATAAATTGTCGTAAATTTTGTAACATATATATCTCTCGTATATGGGTAGTCAGATGAGTGGCCTCGCTATATGCTAATTTTCTTGCATACACACTGCATAAAATATATAACTGATCCACTTTTTTATTATTCTGATGCACAAGGCATTTTTGGCATTTCAAACGGATTGATATTGAATTTCGCGTTGTAATTAATAATTCCTCATATCGTCTCTGAAAGCATTGTAAAAATAGAATATTAAAGTCTGAGACAATGCTGTCTGCGTACGTTGTTAAATATTATTATATTATATATATGCAGATAGTGGTAATTACATCGACTTATCCTTCAAAAATTATATACTTTTTTTTCTTGTGTTCTCTGCAATGTATTACAAATTTGCGAGTTGGCTTCAGCAGTGGTTAAATACGTACGTATGTATATGCAATTCATTCAGGGACACGAACGAGCAGAACAAAAATTTTTGTTCGTACCTAGTTGCAGAAAGAGACACATACTTTATCATACATATTCGCTGATGATCATCACATAGTCTCGTACTTTAAATGAGCATAAAAATATTTTTACGACTCTTTCGATTTAATGCGAGAGAGGATACATTTCAATGTGCTGTAAAAGCACCACACACAGGATGTTTTACAACGATCAAATTCGAGTCTCTCTCATGCACACGAATATTTTCGTTACGTATTTTGATGATCAATCAGAAAATTCGTTTGATCGAAGAGAGGTCAAAACTATTTCAGGGATTAAACAATTTGTTCACTCGTGTTGCGTCACCGCTCGATAACGCGATTGTGCAATGCAATGCTAGAAAACAACTATTTTTGCTCCTTTTTGAAAATGGATGTAAAAGGGAATTACGTGCACTTCCTCGTTCAATTAGGCGTTATATAACAATCGACGAATGAATGTTTCCCCTTTTACGACCAATTTCCAATTTGACTTTTGAAATTGTAGCTAAAAGGGTAGAAATGTTATGAAACCACATTGCGTAAATATATTATTGCCAGGTCGTTCACCAATTTGAAAAAAAAAATATTTATTGATATAAAATAGTCAATATTTGTGTATTCACTTATCAAGCCATAACTCTATCGTCGATTCAAAAACAATTATTATTGCATATTATGCTACATTCACATTTCCCTTATGTTTGGATACGTTTATTTTTGAAAAATGCATATTGGATACACGTAATACTAATAATAATTGTGTAAATGGAGATGCTTATCGGGTAGGCATTACAAACGTAAAATAAGAATAATAATTTTTTACATTTCGCATTGGTGTAATTATCAGTCAGTCAGAGTTAAGTAGTCATAAGACAGCATAGCCAACCAACACACACACCTGCACACATATTTACAATTTATTTCTTATCATTCCCAATAATCAACCATTTTCTACTCGTTTTGTTTACACGATTCAACATTATTTTTTTGAATTGTGTGTGTGTGTGCTGCGGATTCCTTTGTTTCTGGCTGGTTGGGTAGGTGGTTGCGATTTTAATTGGCTAAAAATCATGCATATTTTACACACACAATTGTATTTTCGATTATTACTACACAGTCGAGACGTGAGAGTATGCGGTCTTATACGTATTCTTTCAATTTTAATTGAGTTATTCATCACTTTTCTACTTTTCAAACACACATATTTCTATTCGAAAGTTTGCAGGCATTCCGTGTTGCATGTTTTATCAAGAAAAGCTCCATTTCAATATGCGGCTAAATGGGTTCCAGTAGAAGTGCTAAGCTATGATATGCGAACAAGAATTCTGGGGAAACGAAGTATATGGTTGATGCTAGAACGATTACGCTTCTAGTTTTGAAACAATACGACTAGTTACAACAACTATAGAGAATGTAACGACTTCCTGCAAAATGTTCGTAATTAGGGTGAAAAAAGGTGTATAGCACATAGTAGAGCAGATAGAGGCTAGCCGACTCTTTTGAAAAGCCAGTGAACCATTTCAAATGAAGTGGTGTAGAGTATTTTACAAGTAGTAACATATTATTGCTCAATATTTGAAACGTAGGAGTAGAGTTAAATCCAGCTAGAGTAAAAAGTACCTACGCGCGAACTAATAATGATAATAATTGGTCATAGGTCAATCAAATCAGATAAGGCAGGGATTGATGACTAAAAAAAAAAAAAACTAAAACGTAAGCGTTGTACTACCGGGTTTAGCCCTAGCCATGATTTCCGGCGAAGTATATATTTTCAACGTGGTTAACTCATCGATATTTTTTAATTGGTGTCGGAAGTTGAGCAAAGGTGTGCAGGGTTGCGTAACGTAAATGTGGATTTTTTCTTATTATTACATTGCGCAAACAGCATGTTTTCAAATTTAAATCTAGCAAGCATATAAAACGAGTTGATTGAGCACAAGAGGAGAGGATAGATGCAAAGAAAAAAAAAGTTTTTTTTATGAAGTGTGTAAATAGTTGTAAAAGAAAATTGCAACCTTGTCCTTGTTTTGAATCAAATTGAGGAGTTGATGAATGTGCGTTGTGTACCTATATTTTCGAGGGCTAACTACTTATATAAGCATAACTAATACATATATATCGCGTCAGCGTGTACCTCTTTGACGTATTCACTCTTGACTGCATAATCTAGAGCTCTCGATAATAATATTTTTTTAAACAATATTATATTTACTCGTTACGAAATGGATTTATATACAATCAGGTATATATGTTATGTGTGTTTGTCATTCACTCCTCCTCAAAACAATCCCAACTCGTCGAAACCGTTTGTGTGCAGAAATGAGGGCATAGGCACATGATATCACTTTGATTCTCTCTGTGTGCTTTTCAAAAAATTGTTTTTAAGATTATTGAGAGTGAAATGGTAGTGTGCCGACAATGGGCTGCTATCATGATACCACTTTTACTACTTGACGCAATCCCAGAACAATACGTGTTCGAGCCAGTATATATGAGTCAGAGAGTTTATATCGTATGTATTTATTGAAATCGACGGTGGTGGGTGAGGTGCTATAAGGTGTACCTTCCCATACACATTTCAAATCGAAAGTAATAATGCTAAAAACGATTTGAGAATGTGGGCGGACTGGTGTGTTATAATGCGTTGCTTATATATTTTTTAGAAAAATCCCACGTGGCCTTTCAAATACTTCTTTTCATTAATACGTTATATATATCGTAATAGTTTTTGAATTCAGTTGGGTACTTTTTAATTATCGATTGTGTGAACATGCATGTGAATTGGTAACACGACTTTATATACCGGATGGGGATTATGGGAAATCTCGCAATGTGGGATTTTATTATTTCTCTGATTATTATTATTCTTTTGAATCGCGTTTGCTAGTTTCAAATACGCGATAATACGATGAAATGAGGAAGGATATTGTGGTCGCTCGTAGTCGTGGTCGACGATTTCTTACACACTCACACTCTTTTGAATTATACACACATACATTCGGGGTGGGTTTTTCTGATGCAAGTGGAAATTTCCGTATCACGGCGAAACTATATTTTATACACATTTTTGGAAGGTTGTTTAAAAGAAACGTTAACATGTTGAAAAGATATATACGTTCTACGCATGACCTTGAGCAGATCTAACTAACTCGTTGTTCAAAATATATATTCTCTATCATCACACGTATATATTCGTATTCTACCTATAAAATGCTGCATCTCCTGAGAATCCGCTGTGAGCAAGAGGTTCTTATAATAATGCGTCATGATCATCGTCCTGTGTGAGTTGCACAAACAGGGTTTTTATTATTGTGTGTATGCGTGTGTATTTTACAATTTCGATAATTTAGCATTGTCTCAGTTTCAATTTTGGGGTTTAAAGCTCATAATGGTTTAATAGTTTTACGAGTTGTCTGGCCTTGGGTGCGAATTACGACAGTTTTTTTAGAATGACACTCGTGCATTTATTCGATTGACTCCGAAATTATTATTATTGTTATTATTATATGCATCACCTCTGTGTATGCATATTTAGAACAAGATTGTAATTTGTAATTTATCAGCTCACAAAACAAAGGGAATGATGAATGTGATTTACTGATCTATGCGTATCGCTGATCTAAAGGCTCTCTGCACTCACTCTCGATCAAACAGCAGAAATTAAAGGAATACATGATATGTCTGTGGTGAGCTACCTTGACTTGACCCTTTTTTAATTAACCCCACGCCACATCATAACAAATGAGCGAGTGAGCAAAATATTTGTTATTTTTGGGGTATCTAAACTGCTGAATGATGTTGTGGTGGCATTATTGCTACTAAAATACACACAAATTTTTCTTGGCTGCTCTTGTGATGATGATAATTAGCGAAGAATATGCACGTCATAGCTTTTTAACGGTTGCATAATTATCATGTTTGAGTACTCAAAGTTTTATAATGTGCTCAACAGTTTACAAATCAAAATGATGATCGGTAAGTAAGTGAACATTGTGTTCTCTGCACAGACTGTTACCAAAATCGTAAAACGTGTAAGCACACGAGATTCTATTAATATTTAATTGTCGCAGCCGTGCTACTCGCTGTTGTAATTCAAATTGGTCTTTAAATAAGAATTCTATACATCTAACTCTCTTGTAATCAATTAGCAATCAGCGATAGAATGAGCAAGGAGATCGAATGCGGCTCGC
Source organism: Dicranocentrus wangi (assembly GCA_036850665.1). Lineage (NCBI taxonomy): Eukaryota > Metazoa > Arthropoda > Collembola > Entomobryomorpha > Entomobryidae > Dicranocentrus > Dicranocentrus wangi. The sequence goes on along the minus strand of JAANSN010003872.1, from coordinate 871 downwards.
GTCTACAAATTTTTTTTATTATACTCAAACTCATTTCTTGGCATATATTATGCAACTTGATTTTAAGGATAAACACACACCAAACAAACAAAATCTAAATAAATCTTACCCAATTTTACTGTTTCGCTTTGTCGATTTCGCGTATAAATCAGTGGCTAACAACACTATGCATCACTTTTATCCTACATATTTCAGCTTGATTTGCTTCTGAATAAAACTCTTAGTCTTTTTTTACATAATATCCTATGGTAGTTTAGAGGTTTTTACGTTTTGCTGTTAGATATATATTTGCACTAATTAAATAAAACGCGAAAAATTTGGGTCAACTCTCGGTCTCTGTGTGTGCGCTCGTTAATCCACTTAATTGGACATTTTTACTTAGCCATATACAGCTTCTAATGCCGCTGCTAAATTGGAACAGTAGCTGCGACTAATTTTTTTTAGAATATTTTTTGGTACTTCCTAGACGAGATAAAAATAGTATCGCGAAATTCTAATTGAATTTGGGGGAAATAATAGATATGCATGTATAAATCAAATGTTGCTAATTTAACGGTTCAACGTTGCAAGACGCATGCGTTGAGTAACAGATTTATTTTTATAGATTTTTTTTGAGTTTGCACGTGTGCGTGGCATGTGGGTGGGTTAGGTAAAGTCGTGTTTTGCATGCCCATTTCCTCGTTGCAATATGTAATTTGAAAAATATTTAGAAATATATTTTATTTGATTCCTTGATTTGTAAGGAAATGGGAAATTTGGGGGTGGGGTACTTGCTTCTATGAGCACTGTAATCGATACTATAGCGTAGGGTTAGTTGGTGGTGGGGGAGGTTAATCTGCGTTATAATTTATGATTACAGGCTAGCAAGTGA
>JAANSN010003871.1:0-16919 GCA_036850665.1 Dicranocentrus wangi | reverse complement strand
TTCAACCACCACCACCATCACTACCACCCCACGAAGCTACTATAGAGGAGAGTCTGGAGGACTACGACCACGAGCTTGGAACAGTGCTCAACGCTCTTGAGAGAATTGAACTAGTACCTGCTGTTACACAAATAGATATTGAAGACTTTGTACATGGCCTTGGTGGAAAACCAGATGGTCCAGAGTTGCACAAAACTACTACGACTCAAGAATGGAAAAATATATTTCTGGAGCAATGGCTTCATCTAAACCGACTTGCCGAGCAAACCGTTAGCGTAACACCGTATATATACGTATACTCACGACTTCACGCTATCGGATGCTGCTACCTGTTCCATCTTTCTTTATGTGTTTGCATCGTGAAAAAATCTTAACGTCGTGAGTGAAATAGGATTTTTTGGGAAATCTTTTTGCAGAGCTCGTCGAAGAGGGGAAGCATTGGATTCCTGAAACGACACGAGCATTTACGTACAAAGCCCGAGTCCTGTCTCAAGAGTAATCGCGTCCAATCACCAGGAAATGCTGACCTAATTGCGTGCCCATCCTCGAGGGTAAATCTGGACAGTCATTTTGTGACAAGCAAAAAAGGAAATAAAAATATGTCCGTGTCATCTTCGTCGTCGGGCCAGGTTGTTAGAAAAGGAGGCGGATGTGCACACTCACTCAGCTCTTCTCCTCCATATATCAAGACCAAAAAGACATTTCTACCTGAAGAAAACAGCTTTACAGCGGCAGCAGCAGCACTCCCTCCTCCTCAAAGACATGCGAATTTTGCAACAAATCCGGAGAATTATGGAAAGGTAGCAGAGCTGCTGAATAAAAAAGTTCCGCGAGGCTACCTCTCAAAGAAGCCCCATGATTCCGGAATTGTGCAAGGGGGAGTGGTGGTACGACCGGCAACAGAAGAAAAGAGTCACTTTGAAGGAAGGAGGAAGGGGAAACTGGAAAAACTGCACAACCCATCGGTACGCCCTTCAAGTGCTGTGCCGCTGCTTGTAAAGTCAGCAGGTGTCTCAAAATTTACTACTACTGCCAGGGATGCCAGAAACAGATAAAAAAATATATATATTTCCATTGTGTTATAAAAGGAAGACACTCTGTCCGTAGCTAGTGCATCAATTTGCTGATGGTTATCGATTTCGATTTCTGTAAAGTCGGCAGTTTGTCAAGTCTGACTGAGATTAACCTTGTAAGACGGACAAGAGTCGAGTCATCCTCATTTTTCAATGAAAAGGAATGCTCTCTCAAATATATACATACGTCCAAAGACAACATACAGACACATGTTGAATTCGCTACACAAAAGTACTTGTTTCATCATGGCCATGCACAAATAATACAATGCATAAAGCATTTATGTATATATATTTTTTGTAAAATGGGATAGATATTATATTCTCAATATTTATCAATACATATAGAAGATTTAAGTCTATGTTAATTTAGTAAAGAGTATTGTGATGAACCGTCGACCTTCTCATACTGGATGTCTTCATTAGCGGGGACATTGGCGTTGAATCATCGTACATTGGTGCTACCTCGCGACTACTGCAGCAAGCATGTCTAAAGATTTCTACCCAAAATTAGAGTCACTAATAATTTACTTACAATTTCAAATGGTTCAACGCACACGGTGTATTGCCCACTGCCCCATTATCTAATGCCATAATTGCAATTATTTATTTATTACAATCCAGAAAAACAAACCTCGTAACGTCCCATCACTTCCAGACTTCTTCTTCAGTGCTCTCAACGTCTTGCGATTGAAGACGAAAACAATAAAAACAATTATCCCTTGAGCGTAGGTAAACCCTTCAAGAACGATCCAAAAGGTTTGAGATGGCTTCACGTCGTCATCACCGGAATAATGGTGGCCTGATGCCAACATGGAACGGGCAAATTTGAGCAAATCCATTATCCAATAAGATAATGAAAAGAAGAACATGTTGGACAGGAGAGAAACCCTGACATAAATACAAACAAAAAATACATATAGTATATCACTCTTGAGCCGCAGCGCAGATGTTTGTCACCGAGCGATTATGTAACAAAATAATTAGCTTTCTTTTGCATGACTGACTGCGAGAATCTCCTTCATTATTACACACACGACTCACCTTGGAGCATCGTCGACATCTGCGGACCTGCTAAGTCTGCAAAAAATATGATTCACGCTCAACAAGATCATGATGAACGTTGCACTCTCCATTCCAAAATCCAGGTATTCGGTCAACAACCACGCTGGGGATAAACAAGACTTTCGCCCATAACTCGGAATCTTATTATGAATAGCATACTCCACAGGTATCGATCTACACACACGGGGGAAAGAGAAAAATTTATAACGGCCTTTTACGAAAATGGAACAAAAAGGAAGGGGCTTTGGCCAGAATGGATTTTGACAATAGACTTTTTGAATTTTACTCTTGACTGAGAACGACTCCATATGTTGTTACCCCAATTGGTATACCCAGCAGGACCAGATAGTATACAACCAGCCTGAGCTTTGACTCCTCAACATCTTCCCCGTAAGAGCCAAACGCGTCCGATTTTCTATTGCAAGCAATAGCGATTACTATTATTATTATTATAGTTTTTCCAAAAGAAAAATCTATACATATATCGAGCATATACATACATATATTGAGCATGCATGTACTTCCATTATCCGCTCATACCTTATCATCCAGTAAACGTCAAACGCAATCATGAAAAAGCTCGAGTATGTCGCAATCTCAAAGAACTGGAGAGAAGCACCTGAAATGCATTCATGTCAAGAGCAAAAAAACTTTATATATATATATATTTATATAAGGCGAATTTCCTCTGGAAATGGGATCCGTGTTGAACTTCAATACTTAAAAAAAAGCCAAAAGCCCAGCAATAGTCGTTTTTTATACAAAGTTTTTAGGCCTAAAAAGATCTCACTTAAGATGTAGCAGAAGAGATCCCCGCCATTATTACTATTATCCGGCTCATACAGCAAGGCAGGGATTGACAGGGCTGAGAAGGAGCCTAGAGCCAGAAAATACGCGAATTCCACCCATCCCGACACGTTCAAGAAGCTCCGCAATGAGAGGTAGATTATAACATTTGCCGTAGTAAACAGAAAAGATAATCCTGCCACAGCTGCAAACAGTTGTTTAATCCATGACTCGAGACTGTGGATTGAGGATTTAATCTGGAGATCCAACAAAACTCGATCTGAGCACCCCTTGTCAAAGAGCACGATGTCAAGATCGCCCGGATCGCCATCCCCTTCTTCAATGACACTGCGAAGTGCGAAAAAAGAAAACAGCAAAAATATTATATATATATTCAACAAACATGTTTTTTTACGGAAAGGATTTGATTTAACATTATGGAAATCCCTTTAAGTCGGCACGTGTAAATGGGTGCGAAATAAAGCTGTCGTCGCTGACTTAATTACCTGTCAAGACAGTAATCAGTGGGCTCATAAAGGATCCCTTTGTGTTCCATTGTGCCATTGCTGTAAAAGATTGGCTTCGCTGAAGGAGGTGGAGGTGGGAGCACGTCGCCAGTCTCATTTTCCCCAATGCCCTCTGGTCCATCACCACCACTCGTCGGGTTTTTCACGAGTATGCGTTGGAAGCCAGCAGTTTTACATGGTTGGCTTGTGTTACGCACTCCTAGCCTAATGCATAGACATATTTTTTAAAATTAATAAGACCTTCAGCTTCAGCTGCTTCCATGAAGCTAGCTAATCTGCGGAATTTGCCTGTGGGGAAATGGGCATTTTTGGGTGGCTATGCATACCCCAAATAAAACTGCTTTGCACCGCCGAGGAATGCAGGAGGGACGAGCCACTCTGCTTTATGAAAAAGATCTTCAAATTCTGAGCTCGGTTGAATGCACACCGAGTCCTTGAACGTGCTTTTCATTGGGCAACAGGTATACACTGGAGAGTCCCTGGTTCCTGCTCCATTTGCATAATGGAGGAGTGCCAAATGGAGGACTCCTATGATGATGATTATGGGATCACGGTTGGAAAATTTGCGAAGCATTTTAAAGGATTTGAAGAAGAGGAGGGGAGAAGAAAGAAGACACAAAAAATAAATGCTTCGCTCTGTTCCAAATTGGAATGTTTGGACAAAATGATGATAAATTGCAAGTAAGGCTACTCCTTCAAACTATGTAATATTATAGGTATTCTTTATGATAAAGAGGTGTGATCGATGTGTGTGGCATTGACGCATCCGTCAACCACTGTATTTCCCTTACAATTACTTGTAATCACGCATATTATCGTACGACTACGCTAAAAATGTGGAATATCCAAATAAAATGCAGAAAGTGACAAAAAACCAGCATTAGTAAACCATGTTTCTTTATTATTATTACATTAATTGCCGTACACAAATATGAATACACGTGTGTATACCAAGTACATTGGCAGTTTTTTTTTGGTGATTCCGTGTCGTATATTATATGCGTTATTATATTTGTCGAGCGTAAGTAAGTAGACTTTGATTTAAATACAAAATTAAACTATATATGAACAGCTATGTGTATTATTTACAAAAAAACGTTAGTCAGTTGGGCGCATCAGCATCACGGTAATTTGTTTATAAGTCGGTGAACCACATCCTCAACTCCCATTCCGATGACGCATACAATAACCATAAAAGCACCCATGATGGACTTCCAGTCTGGAACTTCGTGGAATATTAGGACCTATGATATAGACCATGGGAAAAAATGCATATAAGTAAATACACATTCCCCTTGACTCTTCCCCTCAACAAAATAAATAGCATGCTTTACGGTCATTTGGCATGTTTTGCATATAACAAATGTGCTCCTTTTATTTTGTACCTACCTGTAACACATAGGCCAACACAATGTCCATCGATCTTGTAACTGCAACCCTCCCAGCTCCCTCGTGAGTCAATGCAATCGCCACCAAGATTTGCCCAGAGAGACCAAAAACTGCAACGAGCACAATGAGGACCCACTCCTCCGGACTTTGGTGTGGTATCACCGGATTGCCTCCGACAAACAGAATGGCCGTGCTGATAACCAGAGACCAAAAGGAGAACTGGAAGACGACAACGGAAAAGTGGACATCCTTGCATTTCCTCATCACGACGATGTTCATGGCCGTGAAGAGGGTGCCAAAGAGAGCGGCCACGTAGCCGAGCACATTGTACGACTCCCGTACGTCGGGACTGGTAAAGAGAAATGGGGGCTTGGTGATGAAGACAACTCCGGTAACGAGGAAAAATACAATGAAGGTTCGGTAGAAGCCACACGGTTCTCGCAGCCAAATGTGCGACATTATCATCACAAAAACTGGCGAGCTGTTAACGAATACAAAATATAGCGAGTCATATAAAAGGATTTTGGACTGGAAGCAGCCCGGGACTGGGACTTGACTGCTCTAGTTGATATTGATATATATGGAATGTGGTGTGGTGGGGGCTTACCTGAAAATGATAGTGGCAGCATCCCCCAGAGGAAGGAGACGGAAAGAGTAGAAAAGGAGTACAAGCGTCGTTCCACCAACAACACCTTGCACGAAGAGAAGCCCTCTGGAGCCCTGCGGTCCTAGAACATTTTCACCCCGGTACATGGCAATTGGTAATGTCACTCCAATCTGCAACATAAGTACATACAAGTTTATATACAAATTTCAAAATACATATTATATTCCTCCTCGAGTTCATTCACACTTTGTCTACCTCACTTTTTATAGGAATGTGTATAGCGCCAGTGGCTTTGTCTGTACTCTGTACCTGGAACAGTGAGCGAAATATGAGAAGCTCCATAGGGTCCACTTCTGTTAAGTATTTCACCGTGCCGGAGCATAGCGTAAAGAATACTCCGGATATAAAGGCGAGAAAAATCCCAAAGAAATTTGTTTTAGTGGGCACAATCGATTTCTTCTTGGCCAACAGCGGCGTCTTGGCGTTCGCATTTTCAACATTTCTCGCCGAATTAATAAGTTGGGGATAGATTGCATCTTTGTACGCCTTGTCCCCTTCGTTAGCACCGGGCTTCCCGGTGGCGCCGATGGCAGGGAAAACTATGACTTCTTTGCAACCCGAGCTCTCATTGTCTAATTTCGGATAGTTGGGCTGCGAATATTGGATGTACTGGGGCAGATACGGCTTTTCAACTGTGCTCATGTTTCTTTTCACTAAAAAACTCTTTTCTTTTTTCAGTTGGAAATACGCTAGACAAACTATACTTGAAGAACAACAACAAAAAAAACCCTGTCAATGGCTCTTTTTTTGGGGAGGGGGGGAGGGTCGGGAAAGGTAACTTTTTTACAAAAGATATTGGGCACGACTACTATTCACAGAAAAAAAGTTACTCTTTATTATTCTTCGTTTTTTTTGTGTGCTAGAATATATATTGTCTTGTGTGTTTCAATGGAATTATCGATTAGTGGAACTGGATACTTGGTTGGGCTTGTTGACATGTCATGTCATGCTGATATGAGCAGCGGAATGAAACTAGATGAACTCACGAAGAGTCTTGAAACTATATATGAAAAAGTTTGGTTGGATTGGAAGGAGAGATGTTGGGTCTGGGTGGCGGTGGGTTGGATTCTTATTCTACTTCTACTTCTTCTTCTTGGGAGACAAGATCTTTTTGGGAAAATTCATCAAGTCGATAAAGACGTAATTATAGAGGGAAACGTGATAAAATGGCATTTGTTTGTTATCCAGAGACGAGATGACATTCATTTAAGTCGTCCTTATTCACGTTGTCCAGATAAGGATTAGAAAGGATTTAAAATAATTAAATGGGCTGTATTCAACAATTTTCTTCTCGTTTGCCAGAACCAGCAGGAGCAGCAGTTAAAGTAGTTCATGTTGTACAGGAGTCACTTATTATACATTGGAAATGTATATAACGAGAAGGATGCACTTTGATCCAGTAGGGTTCTCCATTTCATCATCATCATCACCTCACACAAATCACAATCCTCCAATTCATCTTTCTCCTCTTGATGAACCTTTAAAAGCGGATTTGTATTGTCATAGTCATCATCATCATCATCATCATAATCTTTGTCAATGGGTATCACAATCACACGTAGCTGTGGTGTGGGTTTGTGTGGCATGACGCATGGGTTAAGAAAGGGATAGCGTGATTCACGAGTGGGAATTACCAATGTATTGGAATTCAACGAAAAGATCCCCAGATGAGAAAGGGTTTAAGAAGACCATTCGAGCAAGATGATGATATTATTCATTAAATTCATAATAAATAATATGTGTTATGTAAATTGAAAAACAAACCCCTTCCAAAAAGGTTTACTTTTAATTGGGGCCGTTATGACGAACAAATATAGTCAACCAGGCAGCAGAGCAGATATACATTAAATGCGGTCATAGGTTTAAGCTAACGAGGTCATATGACATAGTTGTACGCTTATCCTAGAATATTATCCAGACCGTAGAAATGTTGAAGCCTCAGGTCGGACGGTCCAGGCATTGTATTGGGTTTGTGATCACAATCTGTAAGATGTGGTACGTTAATGCTCGCAATTTTGGCACATGTGTAAACTTACGCATAGAAAAAAACAATAAGCAGACAATTGTGATGATGATCATAGCTGGAGTTGTTGCGTCACACTCAATTAAAAGGAACTTGGTTCACGCAGAACTAACTGTAACTCGTTCTGGCAGGCAGGAGGTAAGTAACGTCCCGATGGAATAATATAATATGTCATAAAGATTACTACGAATAATCCACCCACGCACCGCAACGATCTACTAAAATCTTGCCAAGTTGGGATACATTGACCTTCCTTATACGAGATGATGTGATGCTATTGCACAAAAATCGATACGAAGATACGATTTCTCAAGGATTCGTTCATCTCTTTATTGTTTATATCTCTGTAAAATGTCGATTTAATATGATACATGAGCATGAAATGGGCATATTATATGTCTTTAGTAATAGAAGGCAATGAAGCATTAAAATCTTCGCTTATGTAATAATTATATAGCAAATCTCGTTCGACTCTGTCAGCAACATTTACAACATTTAGTGTCTGAGAAAGCATTTTGTGTTGCAAGCTTTTGAAGTACGAGAACACAGAGTTGCAGCAGCATAATATATTTAGTGCATAATAACCACCCACACGAAATGTGTACGCTACCGTTAGCCCGTTTTTATAGCTGCTGCTGGAGCTAGTCGTTCTCCATTGAGCATGAAACTCGTATACAACAGCATTGGTAATCACAGCGTTTTTTTATAATGAACATTATGTTTCACTGTCGCCGACTGCAGTAATTTTAGTATTAGTGGACAGTGAACAAATCGTAGAAAGCGTCCCATGCAACCCGCGTGCGACCTGATGCAGCCCCAAGTTTCTGTAAAATATTTATAAAAAAACAAGAAACATATTTAGCAACTATCGAAAGTAAGTAGGTGTGACAAAATATAGTTAATCATAATACTTAATATATGTCATTTTTATGTAAAACGTCAAAACTTATTCACAATTTTATTATTATCTTCGGGCGGGGTCTGTGGAACGCTGTACAAAATCCTTGTCTCTTTGTACGACTGAAGGTCTCTCCACCTCATCAGTTTGTGGACTTGATACCCCAAATATAGGGTTGTAGCACCCAACCCAATAACCAGCACCCATAGCATGCAAAGCTGCAGTATGAGTCCAGCCGACATTCCTTGTACTTGGGTGCTGGTAATCACTTCGTGCAGCTGCTTTTCCGGCTTTGGGTGTTTAAACTTGTTTTCCAGCTCTTCCTCCTGTTTCGTCACGGACGACTCAATTTGCTCGTCCTCGATATTTGTCACCGGCTCAGTATCATCTTTGGGATCGCCGTCGTCACCCTCAATTGTGTCATTCTGGACAGGAGTATCCCTGCTCCCAAATTCCTTCTCCTCCTTCTCTAATGCCCTTTCAAACTCCTTATCCTCCTTGTCCAACGTTTGATTGAGCGCCTTGTTGTACCAATGATAAGGCATGAGGTGGGTCACGCTCGTTTTCCCCGAGCACGGCTCCCTCGGTCTGTATGACACATGGGTGGAATACAGTATTTGGCAGTTGCAAGCCAATTTGATCCTCAGGGCGCCCACATTTTTCAACCGAATTGGAATCAGCTCCTTGGGCCGGTCAAAGCAATTAAGGTGAATCTTGATGTCGTCACTCCCCACCACAATGTAAGTGTCAGAGGCCACCCGGCGAATCAGGGGTAGCGCAATGGGGTTCACAGTGAAGCAGGAGAATTTGCAAGTGTTTGTGATGAGCTCCTGACTGTCCGACAGGATGGCGGAGGTGCAGGCGTCATTCTCAAAGACGGTCGAGATTTCCGACGTTTTACAAAGCTGATTAGGCTCACAGCTCGTATCCAGGAGTAATCCAGTGCTGGTCTCGATCAGGGTGAGCTTCGACATGGGAAGCTTGAGCCGACAGAGGCTTTCAGGGAGCCCAGTGGCATTCGTCAGCTTCTCCAGGAATGGGATTGTCGTGATCTCCACCAACTTGTGGTACACATCACTCCGTCGAATCGGAGCCAGCACGCGAATCACGAGCGAGAAGTCATCCGTTAGGGTGCAGTCGGCCAACGGGAGTTTGTAATATTCCTCAATGTCCTGCTCCAGATTGGTGTACACAAGCTGGTAATTCCATCGACCAATGTACTTTGTATTATTCCTGAGCACGTCCTTCAGTGTGCCCATACTCACAAAGGTCTCGGGGATTAGGCCTGACTGACAAATTCGGAACGCGGTGGCCAGGCGAACACTCTCCATGACGTGGTTTGTCAGGAGAAGCCCGTGTATGGCCGTGTACGCATTTTGCGTTACGGCCCAGTCCACCTTCCCATTCTGAGGAAGATGACTGAAATACTCGTCACTGAAGCTTCTTCATCATTTGGTAGTAGATGGATTTGTCAACAACCCAATTCCCCGAGGGGATTTCAACATGAATATGCTGGCCGATCCGGCTACACGCTCGAAGGGCTACTTGATACTTGTCCAGCATCGAATTGTTGGTGAAGGAGCGGAAAAAGTGGGGACTGATTTCATTGCAAATGACTTCATAGCCGGACCTCTTTTTTGCCGACTCCTTCTTCGTGGACGTGTGGTTGACGTAGTAGGGCTTCCAAAAGTTCATATCGTTGGCCAGCTTCTTGATCACTTTAAACAAATGAAACGCAACAGGGCAGAGCTCTCCATCTTGGGCTTTGGTGCAGTTTTGGACTTTTCCCCAGATGAGTTTCAGTGCTCCTTCCGTGTGCTTGGGGATCGGGATTTTGAACAGTATTGGGATGTATGTGTCGTAAAAGATTGGGTCTGGCAGGTAGTCGACCGTCTTGCCAGAGACAAACTTGTGGTCAGGATGGAGTTGATATGAACTCTTGGATGCTCCAGCTCCACCACCAATGCCCTCACTGTCTGCCAGGGATAAAGATAGCAGGATCAGTTGAGATAGGGAGGTAAACAGACACAAGTAAGTTGAGAAAATGGGGAGCATTATGATGATGATGCCATAGGCTTTGGTTCACATCCCATATAAATGATGATGGCTTTTCCAGAACAGGCTAGAGTAATATCTCTCTGGCTCTGGAAAAAGGAAGACGAAAAAAAGGTGAATACGAGGAGGATAAAAATAGAGAGTAGAGCAAATCTCTGTACATGACAGAAATCCATAAAAATACTATAAATAGACATAGTTATTAGTAGATATAATGGGTTGCAGCTCGGCTTTGTATAGCGCAGCGGGCTGCAACGGATTAGTGTAGCTATTTATAGTTGACATGATATAAGAAATGAAAAAGGATAATTAGGCACAGGAGCCGAGCGTCCTTGTTAAAAAAGTGTGATAATAAACTTACTCCTCTTATATATTATCCCGTCGTGTTACGAGGAAATACCACAAGTGGGTGGTGTGTGGTGTGAATGTGACATCTTGACCACCTTCATTCTCCATTGTAAACCAAACTTGCCTGTAAAATCGTCTATAAATAGCCTAATCCTGCCAATCTCTAGCTGAGTGAGGGAGAAACAACTCGGAGAGGGTTATTTTTAATAATAAGCTAATTTAATCTTAAAACTAAAATCAAGATGTTTTGATGAACTTTGTAATTGAGGGTTTTACGTAAGGAAAATGGTCGACGCTGGATTTTGCAATGTAATCATTATCACCAGCAACCACCCGTTCGTTCGCAATGTACATATGTTGATACGGGTGCGGCGGGGTTGACTAAAAGCTCAAAATCATTGTACATTATATTATACAGAGCTACTTTTTAGCTTCCGTGATAAACTTTTTTTTATCCTGCTTAAATGCTTCATATACTTAATAAGGCTTCTCACATACTCGTTCGTACGTCACAGGAGGTTGGAACACTTTTATACTGCATCATGGAATGGTATGTATGTATTCTGTATGTGAGGTTCCTGGACATTGTTGGAAAAGCATAAAAATATAGGATGACCCTCAACCGGGTCGTTTCCTGCTAAAGTGCTGTAATGGATTGGCTAATACAATAGGAATGATGTGACAAATAAAATTTCAATACTAATGGCTACCTGCCTGCCTGCCTGCCTGCCTACCCATCATGAAAGTGATATATGAAACGACGACGACGAGGAACGCGTTATTATCCCAATTGAACACGACATGATGACCAAACCTATTATTAGCACACCCTATTACAACCATATACGAACGTGTGTAGTAGTGACGATTTCGTTATACAATGAATGATACAATAAATCCACATCGATTTTTAGACTCGTTCGTATCGCATCCCATATCCCACTCTATATAAGTATGTTGCATGCTTTATTACCGGAAGTTATATACCTAAGGTGGATGAGCATGAGCAAGTTTTGGCTTTTGAATGTCACGCTATCAAATTGTGATTGTGATCGATACAAAAAAAAACTATACAAGTCGTTAACTACTGGAACTGGACTATTGTACGAATAAACAAAGGGACAAACAGACTGACCAAATATCTTTTGGTGCTATCTTGGTTTATTTTATTTATTAATGGGAATACCTATTATGTATCATCACTCATCACATCACCCAAGTTTTTGCTACGTCAGACACATTACGATTTTGGAAAACGATCTGTCATACAAGTACATGCGGTAAATAATAAAATGATACTGTTGGCGTCAACAATATGACAAAATACAATGTAATACTAGCATATATTTCTAGCATTAACATTGTAGTTGTTTCATCCTTGTTATTTATGAAATTAGCAAACATGTGCATCTCAACACACACTACACATTAATCGTAATTAAAAATTATAAATATACACGTAGCTACATCAGTTTAAACAAATTCTTAGACAGATTCTTAACTACAGATTTTGGAAACCATTATTACTATTCCCAAAGTTTGAAATTGGAATGTCATTGTTTAGCCTCTCAATATTGTTATTCCCTCTGCCGAAAAACAGCGCGCTAAAACTAATAATCCCATTTTTATAAAGGACAAGCAACGTTGTCAAATTGAGGATTAGCAAAGAAATGAGGGATATCCAGAGTAAAACATGTCCACAGTGGGATGGTCCCAGGGAGCTTTGACTCGCCGATTCTTTTACATTGTCGGCATTATCGGCATTGTTGTTGGTACTCGAATTAGAATGCTCCATGTCCTTGGAAGTCTCTGAAAAGGTAATATTGTAGTTGTGAGGGTCCATCGCCTCAATCAGGTAGTCAATGAACTCGTCCGTGGTCCGCAAGTGTCCTGCTCCGGCATCCCGATGACTATTCCCCATCTCAATTATATGCTCCACGCTCAAGAGGTCGTGCTCACAGGGCGGCTGAGCCGTGAACCGTTTCCCCCCATAAACCAAGGAGCAGTTGCACGGGAGCGTGGTCAAAATCACGCCTTCCGTCGAGTTGGGCATAACCGCGTAGGAAGACTGCCCCGCCCCAACGCACTGCACCAGGAGGAGCGTAGGTCCCATCGGCACGAGCCCAGTGATGGCGTACGAATTTGGTGTCAGCTGGCTAAAAATGGGGAGGACCTTCTCCCTTGTCATGTAGTTGGGGATGGTGGTACACTCGAAAATGCAAAATTCTGCTGTCAACGACTGATTTTTCGTAATGATGCCCAGCACGCAGGGGTCGGACACGTGTCTCTGGGATATTTCAGGCACTTTGCACAACCTGCTCAGGCCACAGTACGGACTCGCCCTGCCAATCACGACTATCCCTCCCGTGCTCTCCGTCTCCTCAATGAGGAAGGCGTCATCCGACTGGAAGTTCCGGATCTCGCAGATTTTCCCCTCGCCCCGCTCCGTGCGGAAGTAGGGAACTTTGTTGAGTTTGATTAATTTATGAGAGACTCCCATCTTGACTATCGGGACGAGGAGGCGGATGATTAGATTTGCTGTCGTGTTTTTCAAGTAGTTTTCCGAATCAGACTCGACAGCGGTGCTCACATTCTGAGTGAGGATGCAGTCGACCAGTGGGACTTTGTAGTAGTGTGGGAGGGAGCCGAGGAACGGGAGTGAGAAATTGTATCCGTTGGCGTAAAGATTCTTGGACAGCTCCGTCAGGGACTCGTTGAGCATTGCAGGGCTCACCAGGCCAACATCCAGTCGGAACGACTGACACGAGCTAAACGCATTAGCCCATCGAACCGAATCGACATACTGGGAAAGGGCGTATGAATTTTGTAACGCTATGTAACCTGTCATCTGGAGGAATTTCCACTCGGAGCTCTTCTTCTCCTTGCTGTCCTCGTGGAGGGCTTTGAATTTTTCATACGCGGCGAGGGCATGTTGGGGCGCGCCGGCTACAACTGTTTTCACTCCTATTGACACGTTCTTGCTCATGGAGCACCTACTCCGGAACTCGCTCAGGTACGGGCCTAATCCCCCTAATAGAGTGGAAAAGTGGAGGAAGTGCGGTCGGATCTTGTCGCAGCTGAAGTTGTGCTCGAAGAAATCCCCGCTGGAGGCAGTCACCACGTTCCTGTAAAACCGCATTGTTTGGGCCACAGGAGTTAATAGGGCTTCCAGGTGGGAAACTATCGGACAGAGGTAGTTTTCACTACTGGACTCATCGTTCTGACAGGTGAGTGACTTGTTCAGCCGTAAATCCTCTGATTTCCAGGGTGGGAGCGGGAACTTGTATATTAGCGGAGTGTAGGATTGGTAAAACAATGTGGAGTTGAGGGTCTCTGGAAATGCACCCAGAACGTGGGCTTCCATGCTCATGTTCATGTTCAGCTTTTCTTTTCCGCCGACTGGTGAGTAGAATGTGTTGTGACTGGTTGACAGTGTTACAAGGTGGTGGAGGAGGAGGAGGAGGTGGGAGTCTCTGGAAATGCACCCAGAACGTGGGCTTCCATGCTCATGTTCATGTTCAGCCTTTCTTTTCCGCCGACTGGTGAGTAGAATGTGTTGTGACTGGTTGACAGTGTTACAAGGTGGTGGAGGAGGAGGAGGAGGTGGGAGAGTATTGAGGTGGGGATGGATTTCTGGGAGCAGACCATTTCGAGCAGGTGGTTCATTCCGGAATGTTTTCAGCACTAATGCGACTTACATCTGCATTAGATTTCTTAAGTGGAGATGATTATAAAATATGGGGAAAGGGGATTTGCTAAAGTAATGCAGACTAATGTGAGTGCAATGGAATGTTACCAATTTGTTTGACAGGTTTTTTGGCAGCTAATTTCTTGCAGACAAATCTTCAGATTCACGGAAGTCGAAAGGAATAAATGCTTGCACGAGAAAGCAAAGTAGTTTTAGCGAACATTATGATTCATTAAACAATTTTATTTGCGGCGGTGCTCATGGTCGTCTTCAGACGATGGTAAGGCTTTAATTTCGTAGAAAACAAAATGCTATTGTAAATTTTGTTTAGAAAATAAAAAAAATTATTGCATATTGTCAATACAAGGGCAAACTGTAAGTTAGCAGTAGTTAGTATACACATAAATATTATTATATGTGCTTGACTTTCATCTTCAATCTTCACTCCGTAGCAGATCTGCACATTACATAATATTATATTGATTTTTGATACTTTGCCCATTCACAGATTGACGGTTTTAATCGAGAAATATAAATGAGTGCAACTGCGGCTCTCTTTATTCCAAAGTTATGTACATACCAGTTCATTTGCAATTGGCATTGCAGCTTTATAGGAAAAACAATGCGTCACTCAATTTTGGTGAGATCATTGGTGACTGAGGAAGTATTGTTATTATAATATGAATCGCATTTGAATTTTGCAAAAATTTCCCAAGATGATGATCATTGGGACATTCCGCGTGGAAAAATTAGTGGGTTGTGGACAAAGAACAGCAAAAACTCATTTGCATTTGCATGCTAATTTCATCAATTTGACCTTATACGCAATGCAGTATCAAAGCAGATATATTTGTCAAGCAGGAGAAGGTTCCATTCCAGTTCCACTTTTGCATTGTATATTGCATACCGTCCAAGAGCTCAACAATTTAACATAATGAATACACTATGATATACCGCACCGAAGGGGTTTGTCTTTGGGCCAACTAAACTGCCTGGACTGTGGACGACACATGTGGACTGTCAATCGTGTTCCCATTCCGATTTCAAGAGCCCTCTGCTTATGCATATTATGTACAATATATTATTATGGTGTCTGCTGTGTAGACACAGAAGACGGAACGATGTACATAATATTTGTTAGGTTTTAATACGTATGCATATGGTTAGACTTTTCTGTAACGATTTTATGAAATAACACACAACATCTCCACTAAAAGTAAGTTTAAGTTTACTTTTCAAGAGAACCTCTGTGTACACATCTAATTAATGCAAGTAACGTGATGTATCTTAAATCTCAATGACCTTAACAGATCTCCACGTAGTGTGCACAACGCGCTTTAATTTGTCATGCACCAAAGATTTTCAGGGAGTCGTCTAAACCTTTTATATAATAAACATATGCGGAATTCATGCAATAGGAGTTGCGGTGATTAAGTAAAGCAAAGCAAAGCACTGTATCGTTTAATGAACGAGCGAACCAAGCTTCCCCTTCTTCTTCTCCCCCTGCCTCTGGTCGCTAACAAGCTCCAATAAATCTGTTCTTTCATCCGAGTAACAAGACGACGGACGACTATGTTTTGTGTTCGTTTTGTGTTCCTCTTCTAAAATAAGATGTTGCTGGAATGCTTTATCCACTTTAGTAGGACCCTACCCTATGCACACACAATAATATGCGACGAACGAGTCATAGCGATCGAAAATTTGGATATTATAATGACAGCAATTGATGCTCACATGTAAAAACGTAGTTCTAATGCAAAACACAAGAGACAACAGTAGTTTTTAATGAATGACTGTCAGATGCAATATGTGGAAAGATAAAAAAATAATATATTTGTACATCTTGAAAATCCCTAGAGCTTTCAGTTCTGCAGTGAGCGACACTGTATATATATCCCATTCTCTCTTTTTATTGTACACATTCCCTATTCCCACTTCCCAATCCCAACGTCAAGTTCCCTATATTTTTTTTGACTTGTAATTGTAATGGAAGAGACCTAGGATGATGGAGATGACCATGCGACGAAAGGAAAGATGACTGCCGTAAAGTAAAAGTGATCATGATCATCATGTATGTTATGTTCCCATATTGCAGTGCTGCACTGTGCTCCAATGCAATGCAATGCTCGTCTCTGATTAATCTAATACGTAGTGCAGCAAAAGCTATCAGATCGCAAGGAAAGTATGACCCTTGGAGTTGACAACACTCCTGTCATTTTTTTTAATATATCTTCTCCTTCGTCCATCTTTCTTTTAATTTGATATATTTTCATTCGCGTTATATTCTCCTTCAAATACTATAAACGTCAATACTGGTGGATCCTTTTTAAGTTATTTGGTAAGATTAGTTGACAACTAATAAGCATTCCCTATACTATGTATATGTGTAAGTCTAGTTAC
>JAANSN010003870.1:0-16921 GCA_036850665.1 Dicranocentrus wangi | reverse complement strand
CATGATTTCCATTTCAATTCAACGCAACGCAACGAAAAAAACTGATTGAATAATATGGAATGAAGCAAATCAATCTAAAGATTGGCTCATCATCATCATCATCTTCATCACTGCATGTCAGAAAAGAACAGTAATCAGCAATACATGTTGGAACTGCGTTTATTTAAATATATGTGCTTAGTTAATGGGGTCTTATTCATTTTTTCCATTTCAGTTCTCAATTGCTTATAAATGAGGAGGACAATCATCACGAGTTAAAAGAAGTTTTGGTTATAGGTTGTTATCTCGGGATATATTGAAATATTGGTAAAGTGACTTTATTTAGGTAACTGACGGTAGTATTATTTAGAAATAAAAATATTATGATAAGGAGGATTGCATTATAATAAACTTATAAAATAAAATATATTTGTTTTGTAACAGAGTTTATCCTATCTAAACACAGATGTAGCCGCTTTTGTTAAATAGATGATTTTAAATAGATATAATATATGTGATAAAATCTCTATTAGAATTAAATTATTGTTAGATGTAATGTAATATATATCATTTATATAATAATACTGTTAAAATACAATGAATGATTTGGTGGGAAAGCCATGCAGCCACCGCACCGGGCCACACAAGTCCAGGTTGCCAATTATTATTATGCTTCGTTTGCAAAGATTGATTCCAACTGCTCGCTCACATTTTCAAACATGTTCCACGTGCGATGAGACTCATCACTATCTGAGTTATTAAGGACCAGGACCTCGT
This sequence comes from Dicranocentrus wangi, assembly GCA_036850665.1. Classification (NCBI taxonomy): domain Eukaryota; kingdom Metazoa; phylum Arthropoda; class Collembola; order Entomobryomorpha; family Entomobryidae; genus Dicranocentrus; species Dicranocentrus wangi. The sequence continues at coordinate 16,165 of JAANSN010003870.1, read as the reverse complement.
AGATACTAAACGGGAAGCCGGGCCCACCTTTAAGAGTAAAAAAAACAAGAGAGAAAAAAATGCAAAAATGAGCATATGCCATGGACGGACGAAATGGTTTAATTGAAGGTGTGGACAATTATTTCGAATTTGAACAACTTACTTTGAGGAATTATACACTCCTTTCCAGACTTTGCTAGCCACCCCACCACCAACTCATTCCGGGTGTTGTACGCCCTGCAAATGTACAACTCCTCTTGGGTGGCAGGATGGGTTCTTTCCAGACTTTGCTAGCCACCCCACCACCAACTCATTCCGGGTGTTGTACGCCCTGCAAATGTACAACTCCTCTTGGGTGGCAGGATGGGCTCCCCCGTGGAGCGCATTTGATGGAGGCTCTTGCAACGAGGTCGAAATCTTCCAGGAGAGATAGCCCTCAGGATGGGAGAGGATCTGGAAGTCATTATCGACTGTGACCATGGGCTGTCGGAATCCCAAAAGAAATTGGATCTTGTCTTGTGTTGCACAGCCGGGAACTAGCCCACCTGAGTAGGCCGCTCTTCCGATGAGACAACTTCCTTTTCCTCCTCCTCCTCCGTTGGAAGAGGAAATGAGTTCCTTGTGCTGAGCTGCTAATTGGTGGCTGGGGACCCAGCTAATGATAGGCACGGAAGTTGGGACTAGCGGAAGTGGAACACTTTTCCCACTTTTTATCATCACGAAAATTAAAACAAAAGAGAATAAGATTGCGGCGGTGGTGGAGGTGGACGTGGACACTCTTAAGGAAAACATTGTCTATTGAAATTTATAATTAAGTTTTTGAACAAAAAAAGTTGGCAAGTTTGAGAATTTCTTCTTTTTTTCTTGTGTCTTTGTCACGTTCTCTGAATGATGCTGAAATGTCAAGTGAGAACCTGAGAAACGGGACCACGGCTTCATATACCCTCCAGCAGCAGGAGTACTCCAGCTCACAAAATCAGATTGGGATTGTGGTCCAAGGCGAAAGGAGGAATGATGATGATGATGAAAACGCGAAGGTCGAGTTTGCGAAACACGATAAGCAAAAGTAAAGAAATTCAGACTGGGTGGGGTGGGGATATGTATGGATATCCGATGCTCCTTCTTCTTCTTCTTCTTCTTCTTCTTCTCCTTCTGCTGATGAATATGATGATGATGATGGCGATGATGAGATATGAATCAGATAATGATAAAATATATATACGCAGAAATTGGGAAAATTTTACGCTCCCATTTCAGATAGCGACCAAAAAGAGTAGCAGTGGTGGTGGTGCCGGTGCGGTGATAAAGGTTTTTATTTCCCAACGCAGCTACAATAAATAAGAAATAACAGAATCTTCCAGATTGTAGATCCAGTTCAGTCAGAATCAGAAAGAACCACCACCAGGAATAATTTGTTATTAAAAATCTTATCCTCTCGGACCTGTTGTGTGAGCTACGAGAACGAGAGTGTCAAGTCAACGAACCCTCTCTGATCAACTGATCCACTGCTCCATCCATGCTCTGGAGTCGTATAGCATGACAAGTTGCAACATAAAAACTCATGAAAAAAATTTTGTGATAAAAGAGAATATTATGAGAAGCGAGAAAAATGATGTGTTTGGCTTGAGTCACAAGTTTAAAGAAATAAGTAGCTCATCATGATGATATGCATAAAAGGGAAAGAATGCAAAAGTAGGTGCAGATGGTGGGTGGCAGAGGTAAAGCAAGCAAAGGAGGGAAACAAGCCGGTTGTACTTTACTCTCTCCTTTTTTTCTCCTCAATTTTTTTTATATTATGGGATCAATGGAAAAATCTCGATCAGGCTATGTCTCTCCAGAAAAGAAGATCGAATCGAAGAATAAGAACGAAGTTGATGATGATGATGATGAGTTGATATGAAAAGAGGGCAAGTCTGACTCAGCATTTGAGTAAACATCCTCTCTCTTCTCCCTCTCTCTCTCTCTCTCCTTTCCTCTCCTCAAGCTCAATAATTTCCTTTCCATTTGCATATCCAATTCAATTTTGTAGGTTAGCTCACAAGCACACATCCACGACGGGTTGCTTTTTACATAACTCCTCTCCTCGTCTGATATTCTCCTCAAAAAGAATAATCCATTCATTCTTCCAGAAAAAAACCCTACTCCGCCGTATTACAAATAAATATACTCCAGATATTATATGATTTTTTGGGATATATGTATTATATTATTATTTTGCAGAGTGGCGGAATGGAAATGTGTGATTAGGATTTAATGAATGAAGGGGAAAAAGTGTATGGGCCGTCGTAGTATAGCACTAGGTATAGATGAATGGGAGATGATGATGGTATGATCCTCGCTCTGAAATGAAAAAAAATATCGCCACAAAGGGGGATATTATTGATCATATAATTCATATATCCTCACACTCATCAAGTTCACAAGAATCATAAAATTTTTTTGAACACTCCTTGTAAATCAGGACAAGTGATAAAATTAAATGAATGTGGATTACATTACATGAGCAATTTTTTTTTAGCTACTCTACTACGCATTTAGAGCAAGTTTTGCGAGTGATGATGAGGTGAGGTGAGTGACCAACTGTCTGCCAATTTCGTCACAGAGGGATGAAATAATAATAATAATAATAATACACACGTATATTGTGTTAGTGTGGTGGGATGTGATGTGATGTGAGTGGAGTGGACTCTGGAATGTGACATAACAGTTGTCACATCCAAAAAATCATAAAGTTATAAATACGACTTATAATTATACACTTAAAAGACTCGTCTTGCAATAATGATGCTATGAATTAAGAATTAGCTGAGCGTAGTTGTAAGTACAGTGTAGTAGTGGTTGCCTCTATCTCTGCATAATTATTGAACAGCGAATAGATATGGAGCCGAACTGGACCCGTGGAATATGTGGGTGGAAAACTAATATATTTAGCAAAGGGACAACTCTACAGTTTTATTTTTTTTAAATGTGAAATAAAATAAAAATGTATTCATCTCAGATTGGGATAAATAAAATTTTTACACGTTTTTATCATTTTATTGTTGAACTCATCCCATTTTTTGTTCATATTAACTCCAGATTATATCATATTTTTTTGGCTTGACGAAGGACATCGAGCCGAGCCATGTATCAAATTGTTTTGTTTGAAGTATATGGAGCGAGTGTTACCAGCATATTCTCACGCCATTATAGTGACGACAATGATGCAAGTGACAGGTGGTATACCAATTTTGGAAGGCTATACATACATATTATTTCGATTTCTATCCACATCCTTGTCTACCAAAATCCTGCACATAGACTGGGGAACGGGATGCGTACTATCTCGTTACATCATCATCATCATCATCATCATGGGAATCCAGCGATGCAATTTCCCAACTTCCAGGATAGTTCCCAAAGAATGACAGTATGTGTATTCACCATTACCATTACTTTCGTCTTAGTAATCCTGGAAGAATTCATTTGATGCATCCGATCAGAGTGAAGCTTATGAACATTTTGCAATTTATCCCTCCGCTCCGCTGGACCAATCCTTTGTCAATCCTCATATGCGCCACTTTTTATTAATTTTATTGAAATTGCTTGGTATTTCCGGAATGGATTTAAAAAATATTTTTTTGTATGAGTCATGAAAATGCTTAATGCTATTATACATGCTATACTAGCTCGATAGAGTTGCTTGTGTGCATTGCGAACCTATCTGTCAAATGTATACAAGCGTACCTATACACACCGACTTTAGTATTGATGAATATTTATTATTATTATTACGCTCGGCCGTTTGGCTTTTATGAGTCATGAAAATGCTTAATGCTATTATACATGCTATACTAGCTAGATAGAGTTGCTTGTGTGCATTGCGAACCTATCTGTCAAATGTATACATGCGTACCTATACCCACCTACTTTAGTATTGATGAATATTTATTATTATTATTACGCACGGCCGTTTGGCTTCCATTAAATTATCCGCTGACTCACTAAATAAATAATTCCCAATTAGCTTGCACAAAAAGTCCAAAGCAGCAGCTAGCACGGATATTGTGGTCTTGTGCTGTCCACCAGGAAAAAAATTCCCCACAAGCTGAAGATGGCTACTTGGTAAATATGACAATAAATAATATGGAATATGGAACAACAAATTTTTTTAAGTAAAACATAAATATATACATAGCCACAACAGGAATTGCATTTTAGCAATTTGTTAGTCTGAGAATTCTATAGACGTGTAGTGCAGTCCAAAAATTATTTACTCAGAATTGTAAATTCCTTCATATTTTTCATTCCACTGCACTAAAAAAAAACTTGTGAAAAGCATTAAAAAATACTCGTCCACAATACTACATTACCTTCTCAAAAAAGCCAGTCGGCTAATTTTATTTTGCTCTACATTTCTTCTTCCGCCACCGCCTCTGAAAAATGACACTTTCATCAGGCCGTCCAGATTCTTTGGAGATTGTTTCTCCTCCTTCGGGAAATTGCAGTTGCGAGGTAATACGGAAAAACAACTGTAGGATTTTTGTGTACAATAACACCCGTCTAAATTTATTATTTTGCGCTAAATCATCACATCATCTCCCATTTGTATGTTCTTCTTTCTCTCGTAGAATCCTGTAGAGAATTGTTCCACCGGAGGAGATGAGTGCTGCTGCTCAGCAACGTCTCCCGTGGAATCCATTTCCAAGACGTGGGAGACCCTCACGGTAGACCCTATAACGGGAAAGGTAGGTAATTCCATCCAGCACCCATATTATTTTCTCTTTGCCTCAAATTGTCTTCTGGCCTTGAGAAATACGATAAAATTAAGCATTTTGGGATTTTTTTCTGTTTTTGTAGCCCAGTGAGGATGCATATGTTCGAGTGAAGCAAGCCGTTCCCTTTGACGCTCTGGACAGCACTGCCCTGACCCTCAAAGTAGGAGATGTGGTCCGCGTTGCTAAAATCCGAGTGGGCGGACACTTTTGGGAAGGAGAGTTGCTGCTGGGTGGGGGAAAGTTCAGCCGAGTAAGTAACACGACGACCACACTCACAATATTTCACTAATTTGCTCCACAAGATCAGACTAATTTGTTTAACAGCCCATTTATTTGCCAACAACATTTCTGGACCAATAATTACTTTCGCGCAGGTTGGACATTTCCCGTGCGCAAATGTCGAGCTTATTGACCATGATGAGCCGGGAACGGCGTCTTGCCCAGCTTCTGGGCTCGTCACACTTGTCCAAAAAGACAACTAGCAAGAAGAGGAAGAGTGTCGTGGCCTTTCGTAACCTCTGACGAATGTAGCCTTTTGGAATGGAATTTTTGGTTTGTCTGACGTAGCTTTTCGCATTTAAGCAAGTATTTATTAACCACAAGAGAAATTCTTTTGTAATAATAGATCGTCGTGTCGAGTCGTGTCGTGCGCGTGCCTACTTTACTTACTTTTCCTTTAAGGAAACCCTTGTTGTCGTATCAATATATTCTGTTTTCCTTTCTCGGAAATAAAAACATTTTGCGATTCACTTATCAACAGTTGAGTCAACGATTCATTACATATTAACAACATATTGATATGGGTCATCTCTCCGCATCATTTCATACATGCAAGTTAGAAGGGGGAGACACGCAGTGCCCCCAAAAAGTTGTTCCATGATTGCTATGTAAGTACCTATTTCCTTTTGCTGCCTGTCAAATATTAAATGTAGTTAAATTATTTCGAAATATATAGCAACTCTCCGATTTTCAACACGACGAACGAAAGGTAACTTGAGTACATGTAAAAAGAAGAAGACAAGGACAGCACATCGTGTAGTAGACAGAGCGATGTGAAAGGCTAAATCCATTACATGTGCATAATTGGGTTACATATATTTTCCTCTAGCTCCTCAGAATAGACATTTTTAGTAGAATAAAATGACAAAGCATATATAGCTTCCTTCCGAGATGAGATGGGGGAAAGAGCCTTCCGCAGCAAGTGATTCCGGAGGAGAGGAAGCGGCACGGTAATTGAGTGCTCGTGTAGGAAATCAATCACCTTGTTTTCCATTTCTCACTCTCTCTCTCTCTCTCTCTGATTCAGTTATTTGAAAAATGGGTCACTCAGCCAGTCTCACATCTTGCATGACAATCAAATAAAAGGAAATACGGTTCGAGGCGGAGAGGAGGAGGATGCATGGTACACACCACCAGGCCAACAACACTCATATGACATGACGCTGTGATGATGCATCATAATAATAACCAACTCACTTTTGTGTTTTCTCTTTGGCCATTTCCATTTCCTCATCTCCCCTTCCACTCATTTAATTACCGTTTTGTTTCTCAACTACTAATCGATGATGATGATGATGATGATGGAAGCAAGTTTTTGCACTTATCATTTTCCAATTTGGGCTCATAAACACATAATGTCAACCCCGATTTTGTTTCACACAAAGGGCAATAGTAATAAAAAAATTTGCACAGAGCACACACTTGCGGGGAAAAGGGAATTGACGGCCTTGCGTCTTTCTTTTGATCACTCCCAAAATCATCTTTGCCGAGTGCACACAATTATTTCCTATTTCTTTGGAATTGCAAAAAAAAATCCAATCCCACCGATTTTGCACATCTTTGGTTGACGTCGAAACTTGATAGGTTAGCTTTCACACAAGACATTATATTTTTTGGTAAGTTTTATTTAACCCTCCTTGAATAACTTGTTGTTTGCGTAGATAGAGATATATATCATAATCATATTTGGATGAGAATCACCAAGATTGTTCATTTATTTTTGATGTAAGAAAGGGGAGGACTCTTATATTTGGCCTGGACCAAAAAGGCAAGAAGGACAACAATGGATATCGCCACGCGAAGATTCTGGTATGGAGTGACCTGCTTGGCCATTATCTACACGACGCTAATATGTACAGCCATGGCGGTGTTCCTCCTCTGGTTGTATAAGAAATCCAAGGAGCGCCGGATACATAACACGCCGGTACTCCTACGCTTTACCACTGTTTCAATAGTTTAGGTTGGGGGAAGTGTCAACAGTCAATTTATCAATTAGTAAAAACAAAAAATGCAAATAATGTAATTGTATAATTTCTCTTGAATTGCTTAGCGAGTTTCTTTTAAGTTATAATAATAATTGGAAAATTAAAAAGAAACTGCATGTAATTTGGAAACCATGAATAAAATATCATGACATTTTATTTCAAAAATTGCAAAATAGTTCAAGTTTGAAAGTCACAAAGAGATTCAATGAGAATTATTTTCAGCATAGCTTGAATTTAAAATTTTTAGTCCCATGGGTATATTATGACGGTGCACGTCGTCCTATGAGGAATGCTAATGGATTTTAATTAATTTAACAAAAACATATAGTTCTCATATTGTCAGGTGAATTTCATTTGCCGCGATTCCTTGCAAATCCAGAGAAAACAGATAAAGTACAATGAATTTGCTTTGCTTCAATTTTTATATTTCAAGCACAATATTGCATCTCTTAGCATTACGTTGCACATCCCAACAAAATTTTTGCAGAGCAATAGTCACGACGACATATGCCCTTAAAAAGAAATCTGAAGAACAGTGAATGCAATGCAATGCATTATAACAGCATGACAGGTAAAATACATGGTAATGGTAAACCACACAGTCAGTCACCACAATTCATATTATCATTCGTCTTTTCCCCCTATCAGTGCCCCGTAGGCAGGAGGAAAGGTTCAAATATCTACTTTTCTGGATGAACAACGCAACATAATATCATATTATTCCTAGTTGGAGAAATCCATTCACCCTTGTGTACAATGCATATAATAATATACTCCTCATGTTTCCCACTATCCACAAATCAATTGACAAAAATAACTATCAAATGTAATTGGGTGGATGGAGTCCAACTTGCGTCCAACTCCGCACATTCCGACGTTAATTTCGTCGACTGATTCCTCAAAAAAAAGCTGATGCTTTCTGCATTCCCGAAAGGTAAGGGAATAACTTGGGAAAATATTTTATGAATTCCTGCAATAATGGTATTAAAAAGTGAAGCAGATTGATTGAGTGTGTGTAAAACATGAACACAAGACATGTATTATTAACCTAATTAAAATACATAATATTTGATACTATTAAGGTTTGCTCACTTGAGAATTTAACTTTTTTTTATAACTAAATGACTGATTGATTACCTTATATGTATATCCAGGTAGAGGGTTCAATTTACGAGATAATGAGAGGCTTCCACTATAACTATCATCAATTATGACCGACAACAGAGAGAAGATATATAATGTTGGATTATGGAACGCGGCGGCACAAGTCATCAGACTTGACCTGGAAGTTCTACATCATCATCACCACCATATTATGTTCTAAAGAAGTCTCTCAAACGCGAGGTCGCTCAATGCTGAAAAGTAATTTGTTTTTAACAAAATGGTTTCATCATAATAGTTGTGAAAAGAAAGCTGATCATATTTAATCATGTATAGAATTTTTGAACGATTTTGCTATTAATTAATAATAAAATATGACAAAATGCGACTTAACATATATGCAATGGGTAAATAGGTGATACTGATGATAGCAGCTTGCTTATCATCAGGTTCGACAAGTCATGTGTGTGCCTGGAATGAAATGCCAAAATTTCACTTGGAAAACGAAGTCTTCTTGCCTTGGAATCAGATTTTACTGGCAAGGGAGGATTTCTTTTGACTTATTAAGGTGTTAGCTTTCGTTGTCAAAGCTCAAACTTTCATTGCCAAAAAAAGCGATCAATTATTTTTACCATACTAATTATAAGTATTAATGTCCTGCGAGCTAATTAGCTTAATCTACTTAATTTACAATTGCTTACTTTCCGCATGAGCACGCGTTCATGGAATAATCTCTACTATATTCAGTTGTTTTTATTATTTATTACTGACTAAAGACTAAATATTAAATTTGTTACTAAACTAAACATTTTTTTAAAATTTAGGCAGGGTAGATGAAAAGGACAAGAAGAAAAGAAAACTGAATTTCCCATGTGGTTCAAATTTCCTTGAATGTGATTTATTGGATGTGTCGTGGTCCGCCGACATCTCAATCGCATCAAAACACGCCACCCAAATGGAATAAATCCAGTTCCTGAATTAGCTCATTTGGAGTCCAACTCCTCCAGACTCATTTGCTTTCACTCGCTCATCGTATCGAGGAGAGGGAGGCGACGTACGTGAACTACAATTATACAGTGATATCAGACTGACTTTCAGGATCCCGTTATAATCTGTAATAATCCACAATAACAAATTAATTAATTAATTGTTTCTCTTATGCACAGATGATGATGATGACACAAAATGTTTCTGACTTAAACAATAGACTACACGCCCATAATAATGCTTCATCAATCCGCTCGGAACACCTCACCAACAACAAATTATTTTTTTTATATCGTGAATTTAGAGTTACAACATTTTTTTAGCATTTGTGAAATCGGATATATTTAAAGTAGGTTCAGATCCTAGATTTCGAACATGTTTAAAAAACCAAGTATTGGGATCACAAATAAGCGAAACCATTTATAAGACTGAAACAGAAATCATTCCGCCATGCGCCACAGGTGGTAAATCATATGGAGTATAGTTTTGTTTTGTGCGCATTTATTTTATAGGCTCAGTTATTGTGATACTACTATGAACAAACCAAATTCCTGAGACAAAATTATCTAATTAAAAAAAACAATTTCTGAATTGCATTGTATTTATTTACGTGACATAATATACGGATATGCTGTGGCGTACGCAAAAAAACAAATAAAAATATAAGCATAAAAGGGTTAATGTTGTGTAGACGTCGTCGTGACGAGTAGTTTTTTCAAAAATAATTGTAACACTATCGTCATCGGATTAGAAAAAAATATTGTAAGAGATTCAGAATTCTTAATAAAATTATTTGTTGTTCTAGTCTTTCTCGGTTGAGCAGACGGATTTATTTTTTCGTTGATGTATAATAATGTAGACAGATTGTGTCAAGTCAGAATTCAAAAATTATTATTGTGACACAGTTTTTGAATTATCATGTAGTCATTAGCCAGTAGTAGTCTCGCGGTTGTGTTGCGGTATTTAATAATCAGCAATTCGAAACACTTTGATGTGTGTGTGCATCCCTATAAATGTGTTTATTCTCTTATTGCTGAAGTGAAAAATATTTTCCAGTGTAATAATATATTTTCATTATAACCGATGATGATGACGGATCTTTGTCCGAGGTAACATGGACGTTTTTTTATTATTTGTGTGAATTAATTAAACACAAAAACCCATAAACGCTTTTATTACTAAAACAACTTCATGGATATAAAATGTATATGTGGTACTGGATTTTATTGATTTTAACTTGCAATGATGCTTAGGAGAACAAAACAAGTTTTTCTTTCGCGTGCTTCACTATTTTTTACAACATGACTAGTACGTATATGACCACTTGCAGTCTCTATCTAACATTCACACCTGTTTGTTTTCACCTGTCTCAAATTGTAAAGAAGCACACAGTTTTTTTTACTGACGTGAGAGCATCAGCATCATCATGCTCTTCCAATCCGTCCAATTCATCAATACAGGCAGGACAGGATTCATGCAAGGAGGAGTAAATGAAAAATATACTTCATATATATTTTCCTAGGTATCATATCCTATGGTTAGAATATAAAAATGTGGGTGACCGTGAAAAAATGATTCTGCTTTCATAGCTATATTATAGTGTTTTACTATTAAATAGCAAAGCTTCGTGTGTGTGTTGAAGCACACAATTTTTTTTACTGACGTGGTGAGAGCATCAGCATCATCATGCTCTTCCAATCCGTCCAGTTTATCAATACAGGCAGGACAAGATTCATGCAAGGAGTAAATAAAAAAAATATATTTCATATATATTTACCTAGGTATCATATACTATGGTTAGAATATATAAAAATGTGGGTGACCGTGAAGAAATTATTCTGCTTTCATAGCTATATTATAGTGTTTTACTATAATAGCAATATAATAGTGTTTTACTATAATTACAATAATATAATTACTATAGCAAAGCTTCGTGTGTGTGTAGTGAGTGAGTGGCGCAGGCAGATTTTGTAGCTGAAACCACTTTGACCTGTGTGTGAAGTTTTGGGGTGGCCAAAACCTTCATTTCACTGTCGGCTCACACAAATATCGCATTGCTATTATTAAAAATGGACACAATAATCTCAGGATTTTATTTCTCATGTGCAATTGGATTTATCGTGGCATTCATATTAGTACTCTTCAAACACGTCAAAAATTCTCGAACCCAGAGAAAACTGCCTCCGGGTGAGTTACAAAAATTAGAAAGAAACTTTTTGAGTGCGTCGGTGTATCAGGCTGAGTTTGAATGAAGATAATCACAGTTTTATTTTTGTTATTTAAACAGGCCCCTCCTTTGCCCTCCCATTTCTCGGACATCTCCTCCAACTTGGGAGAAAACCTCATCTCACGTTTTCTAAATGGAGGAAGCTCTATGGGCCCATAGTCTCTTGGAAAATGGCTAATATGAAGTGCGTCATTGGTTCCTATTTTAACAATTATGACTCAAAATATCGAATAAGGTAAAAAAAAGAAAGAATGTTTTAATTTTAAAAAATTGTTTATCCTTTTAAGTGCTGTTGTAGTGTCCGACGTGAGGCTACTCAAGGAACTATTCTCTCACGAAGGAACAACCAATCGAATTCGAAATCCCGTCTTTGACATTCACGCGGCTCACAAAGGGATCGGGACTTCGGAGGGTCGCACCTGGGCGGAACAACGCTCCTTTGCACTAAAAACCCTTCACACTCTATCCAAAGGGGGGAAACTAGAAGCCCTCATTTCGGAGGAGGGGCTCCGTCTCGTCAAGTTTTTCAAACAACAGGCCAACTCGCCACTGGAAATGAGTCAGGTTTTCATGGGAGCCCTGCTGAACACAATCTGGGCTCTCATTAGCGGCGACCACCACCATGACTGGATTGAGAACCCAGAGTTGCCCCATGTCAAAATCGTTTCAGAGTTTATGATGTGGGTCAAACACTCGGTGGATAAATTATTTTCAAATGCTGTAAAAAATGTCAATATCCACAAATTTGATTTTTTATTTTGCATGTATGTCGTTTCACAGAGCCGCAAACCACACGATTGAGACTGGACTCTTGTTTGTTCCCTGGTTGAGACATGTCCTTCCGGAGCAGTCGGGCTTCTCCGAGTTTATCAAGACGTCTGACAGATTCAAAAAGTTGGCGGAGGACACCGTGTCCTCCCACTTGGGAAGGAATGAGGCCACAACAAAAACGAGGGATTTCATTGGAGAATTTGTAGCGCATGCGAAGGGAGTGACAGATCCTCAATCTAGCTTTTTCGGGCAAGTTGGAAGTAAGTCTTTGAGTTGAAGAAACACATTTTTAGGGTTACCAACCACCACTATCATGAGCGAAAAAAACTCTTATTTGTTTCAGTGACCAATCTTGCAATGGATTTACTGGATTTGATGATTGGTGGAGCTGAAACAACGTGAGTAACGGGTCATCATCAATAATTTCACCATTCATTCCAAGAATTGTTTTTTATAAATTATTATTAAATTAAATCAATTTTTTGTGAACGATAGCTCCTCAACTTTGGAGTTTGCTACCCTCTATTTGATGATTGGTGGAGCTGAAACAACGTGAGTTCCTCTGTTGCCAACAATTTCGCTTTATTCCAAGGAATGTTTTTTATCTATAAATTAATACTAAATTAAATAAATCAACATTTTTTTGTGAGTGATAGTTCCTCAACGTTGGAGTTTGCCATCCTCTATCTTGCGACCCACCCCCGAGTTCAGGTGGAAATACAAGAGGAACTCGACTCGGTGATTGGCTCCAGACTTCCGTCCATGTCGGACCGTCTCCCGTACACGGAAGCAGTCATTCTGGAAACACTTCGAAGGTCCAGCGTCATCCCGATGGGGATACCCCACCTAACCACTGCGGAGTTAGAATTTCATGGGTATACCATACCCCGTGGTACAATTCTCTTTGCAGATATTTTTGGAATTCACATGAACAGCGACAAGTGGACGGATCCGGAGGCCTTCCGCCCGGAACGATTTCTCAACGAGGAGAAAACGGGAGTGATTCGGCACGAAGCTCTGATCCCCTTTTCGGTTGGCAGAAGGAATTGCATCGGGGAGGCCATGGGGAAAAATACATTGCTACTGGTAGTGGCTTGTCTGATGCAGCATTTTACTCTGGAGACGCCATGTGCTCCTCGAAATGTAGACTTGGACGACACTGTAATTGGGTTCGTCATGAAGCCGAAACCGTTCAAGGTGGTATTCAAATTGAGAAAATAATAAATGTGGTCCAGAATGAACCTCCACAGTCCATCACGCTACTTATAATTTTTACTGAGCCATCATCATCAGGATCATCATACATTTCCATCCTCTCGCATCTATCCAACTCATAAATGCACAAACAGGGCATGCAAGAAAAAGCTTCATGCAAATTCATGATTGAAAAAGTGAATACATGCTGTGTATCTCTGCTGCTGCATGCGTGATAATGTGATACCACACCATAAATTAAAACTTTGTACCTGTGTATATTATATCATTTCGGCAATTAGAGCTAGCATGCCATGCTGCAGCCGTGTGAGGCAACCGGTATGGCTAGACTATAAAAATGTGGTGACGAGTGACCGTGAACTGTGAGCAATATTTTGTGGTTTCCAGAGATAAAGCAGAGATGAGATATATTATACTGATGGTGATGATGATGATGATGTGATGATGATGGTGCAGAGATGGATTGAATGGCCAACTGATGATATTGTCAAGAGTTGACGAAAAAAAATCCGAAAAAGTATGCCATGTCGTCCAAAGAGGGTGTTGAAATTACAAAAATAATAACTTTTAGAAATGAAAAACTTTTGAAAATGCATTTTGCATTTACTGTCGTACATTCTACAAAAATACATGAATAAATTGTTGAAATTACAAAAATAATAACTTTTAGAAATGAAAAACTTTTGAAAATGCATTTTGCATTTACTGTCGTACATTCTACAAAAATACATAAATAAATGACACTAGGCCTAACTTGTCCAAGAATCACATCATGGTCTCCACTTCATTATATTAGCATATGTTACCTGCCAAATCCTGTGGCTCACCCCACTCGTCTTTTAAAAGGGCACGGAAGGCCTTCAGCTGCGACTTTTCCACTTGTTTGGAAATGTAGCTCATCACTCTGGTCAGGCTGGCTTGTACAGCTTCTCTTCTGGAGTCAGTGTCTAATAAATTTTGTATGCTGTTTTCCTTCGCAGATCCTCCTGTAGTTGTAATACTGCCCAATGCGTCAACCACTTCCATCCACTCTGCCACAGCGAGCTCATCCTCCATGATCAAATTTATGAACGAGTTGACACGAGCATTAGTGGGAATTAGATATGGGGTATTGTGGGAAGGGAGAATCTTTCCACCACCCCCAAGAAGCTGCTGACCCGATGACGATGCACTTGACAGGGGGATACCTTCATTTTCTTCACCTGTATTAACCAGTTGGTTCCTGGATTCAACTTTATTAAACGGAGACTTGAGGAGGCCTGCCTCGGCGTAACCTCTGTCTAGAATGTCAGCCGCTTTTTGTTGGCCCTGCTCCTTGAGAACCCGTACAAGCTTTTCGTATGAGTTCACCCGAGTCATGAGTGTATCATAAAATTCGGCCACTTGTTCCATCGCATTGCTCTTTGCTTCCTATATAATTTGGAAAAAAATAGAAGTCTTTGAGCTTTTTAGTTAGGTTCTAAAAACCATATTATATGAATATTATACTGACAGAATTTTAATATTTTGCCATTGGCATTGATTGACTCACAATTGTGGCCTTGTCAGGTAGGCATAAAACCTCTTCAGCTATCAAGGTCCTCATTAGAAGGGTCAGGTTTTCCGTTTCAGTCAGCAATGACACCATGTTCCTTGTAATGTGTTTCCGCTGCCAAACTTCCATTGGGTAAGCGTATAGTGGGATTATTGCCAACAGACAGGTAGTAATATTTTTTTTTTTTAATGCTTCTCTCTGAATGTACTGGTTTGATTGACGTTGCTGCCACAATTAGAGTGCAAAAAATAAAAGAAATCCGAAACCTTTATATATGGGATATGATATACATATAATCTGATGTCTATCACGTTGGATTCCTGACTGACGTGATGACGTCCTCAGTGAGCATTACTTATATGATAAATGCGGAATGCTGAAGATATGCCAGTCGTGACGTACTTGTGACGCTGACTTGTACTACCAACTCACGATCAGACGAATCAAATGCGTAACATCACATTTTTTACCGGAAAATGGGATTATAATAATTACGGTTTTAATCTTATCAATTGTTACAATAATAATACGACGTGTGTTGCGCGTCATAGATTTTCCAATGAGCGACACGTAACGTATGCTGTTAATCATAATTGTATTCACTTCTGATAATCCCATGAGTAAACATGTCATCAAACCAGTGCTGATATTGAATTTCACTGGTACTTCATTCCACAGGGGACGCCAGATGCGCTCTCTGCAGACGGAATAAATATGATGATGATGATGATGATGATGATGAATAAAGACACTTGTTCAGATCCGGAGACATCCGGAGATCCGGAAAGATTTTTAAACTAGGAGAGAGAGAACTGGAGCGATTCTGCACGAGGTCCTCATCCCATTTCCTGTGGGGAAGAGGAATTGCATCATCGGCGGGGAGGTAAAATGGAAAAGACTACATTATTATTCCTGGTTGGTGGTGGGTGGCTTGTCTGATGCAGAACTTAACACTACACTCTGGAGTCATACAAGTGTTCAGAATGTATACTTGGACGACATTATACCGGGAATTGAATTATCATGAAACCGAAGCCGTTGAATATTATGGTATCCAAATTGTGAAATTAATTTTTTTAAATGAAAACTTTTGCAAAAAAAGTCCTGTGTTCAAAGAGGTTAATGAAAATCAGCGAGACACATACAGTGCCAAAAAAAGTGCATTATTTTGTGACATATGGTTGGAAAATGTACAACTAATTTTCACGCCACGAAATATCCAAGATTCTTTTTTAAATATAAATTCCTCCACATTACAGTCCTACACTCATACATCGTCATACTGACTTTACATTACAAAAAATTAATAATTAAATGATGCGTCAACTTT